>PVIA01017633.1:0-15135 GCA_004024845.1 Tonatia bakeri
GGAGAGTTTCAGTTTTGCAAGATGAGCACGTTCTGGAGATTGGTTGCAATTTGACAGCGAAGGCCTCACTGAGAAGTGACTTTTGAACTAAGACTTAAACTGAAACAAGGAGGGAGCGAACTCTAGTTATTTTGGGGGGAAGATTCCAGGTAGAGGAATTAGGAAGCGCTAAGGCTATAGAGGCAGAAACTCCTGGCCTACAAATGGGTGGAGTGAGTGAGAGAGTTTATTGGAAATCAAGGGCAAGTGTGTGCAGACCATTGTCAATCATTGTCATGACTTTGTACTTGAGGTGGGCTCGGCAGCAACTGGAGAAGGCTGGAATCACCAGTGAAACGTGATGCATGTTTTGAAAAGATGTTGTGTTTGCCATGTGGACCGTAGACGCAGCAAGGCAGTAAGGGCAGGAGGAGGGGGTCTGGTTAGGGTGCTGCAATAACCCAAGCAGGAGTTGAGGGTGGATGGGCAGGGTGTTGGGGCTGGAGGTGGTGAACCGGGGTCAGATCCTGGTCTGTGCTGCCGGTAGGGCCAACAGCTATGGAAGAGCTCTGTGTCGTGACTTCCTAAGTCTGACTCTGAGAATGAATCAGGACATTGCTATGTATGTGTCAGGAGGAAGGGGAGACAGAGCAGCAGGAGTGAGGCAAGGAGGGACAGGGAGGGGCCTGAGAGAGGAGGCCTCCATGAAAACCTGTGAACAAGCTAACCTAAAAAGATAACTAGTGGAGAATTTTCAAGAAAATAACATGTGCTAGGCAATGGCCACCCCCTCCTCATTCTCCCTTGAAACCTTAAATTGACATCACCTACTCTTGGCCACTAGTGCAAGGGATAAAGAGCTTGCCTGTGACATGCAAAAATGGAAGACTCCTATGCCAGGTTTCCTAGGAGGGAAGCCATGGGTGCTGTTTGCACATTTCAGGAAGGAATATGGAGTTTCTTCTCATGCTTTTCCAAGATTGCTCTTCCCTATCAAGAGGCCGTTCTCAGTATAGGCTGCTGCACATTTGCTTTCCAGATTTCCCCATTTGTATCCCTCCTCTGGGATGTTGTAGGGTACTTTGGGATGCAGAACAAGGAGATGGGAAAGTAAAGCTATCAGCTGTTTATGATGATTTTTGTTCTAAACTAATCGTAATCAATAAAACCCTCAGGCTTCCCTGGGCCTACATACCTCACCCTAGAAAGCTGAATTACTTTTCCTTGGCTTCTAGAATGTCCAAGAACAGGGCAGGGCTCTCAGAATGCTGGCCTGTGGTGGAGTGGTATATTTATACACACAATTTTATATTTCAAGTCTATTGTTTTTACAATGCAAAGTACAGAAAGTAAATTCAGTTTGGGGAAATCATTTGATCTGGTGGTATGTAGAAAGCACAGCTGTGAGCTCAGTCCCAAATGGAGTGGTGATCTCAGGGTTCCCTGGTGGAGAAGGGCAGGTGTGGGGTCTTCCATGGACACTGAAAGGAAGAAAAAATGATAAATGCATTGTGAAATACTGTCAGCTGCTATTTTGAGCATCAGTTCTGGGCTATCACAAAAGACTTGCAGGTGTGTGTCCTGCTCCTACAGTTTCCTCTCCAATGGGTGTTTCCCTTAATTTCATAAGGCTACTGGAGTGATTTCAGAAGTATTTGGAAAGAGAATGGGTTTGGGGCAAGTTTTTCTGGCCTTTTAATATATATCCCTTTTCTTTATCATCAAAGATGGTTATCAGATGGGACTGCACGGTACTTGGCCCACAGGAGGTGTGAAGAACATTAATTCCTATTGTACAGAGGGTCTCACCAGGGTGCTGCGTGTACCTGTCCTTTGTCCTGAAGCTTATTTCTATCTTTCTTACTGAACTGCGGTTATATTTTACATACAGAGCATATAAGATGCATATGGAGACAGGATAGTAAGAAGCTAGGAAAATTCTTGGGCAAGTGGAAGGGGAAACTGAGACAAGAAAAACTGAGACAAGAAAATTAAACAAGCTGAAACAGTCTGAGCAATTTACAGCCAGCTGGTGAATCACAAGACCTTATCTCCTCTGACCAAGAACACTTGAGAGCAAATGGTTTCAACCTCTTCTCCCTGACCACAGGATGCACAGCCTCCCTGGTTATAAACCACAGGTGTCACGGAGTCAGTTTGGAAAGAAGCCAAATAAGTTGTTCCAACAGTCAATCATTTGTGAATGAATCCACACATCAGACTTGTTTAGCCTGTTCCCTACGTGTCAGGAACAGGCCCACTTTGCTTCCTGAGATGTCTATCTACTCTGCTGTGGGACCGCCTCGCAGATATAAGCGCTGCCTGATTCCAGTCCAGACACTTTGGCTGAGGACTTGAGAGGTGAGGTTGCATGATCCAGAGCTCAGCTGCAGACCTGGTCTTCTGGGGGAGGCCCTCACGTGCTTACTTCCCAGGACATTGTACTGGAAATTAGGTCAGGGACCTGCTGGTGGAAAGAAACATGCCGAGGAGAGGAGCATCTCTTTGTTTTCTGGATTTTGTCTGAATCAGGTGGTCTGGAGATTGGGAGGAGCTCTGCTCATTGGAACCTTTCTCTGCAAGACAAAGCAATACACGATCTGGTAAGTCCTGACTGGGACCCAGGGCACGAGTAAGAAGGGAAGATACTAAGGTCAGAGATGGACGTGTTCAGGGTAGGTTTGTGAAGTGAGTTGAGGAGTTTGGGGTTTGTTTCACTTGGGCACCTCCCCACCCCCAAAGTAGGCATTTCTTCCTGAAGTTCTCCCTAATAAAGAGGAATTCTGGGTAACAACATGCAAGGCTAAGGGATGTATCTTTGACTGTTTTCACCCACCCTCACCCCCTCCCCATTGGGAACTGTCAGCTCAGTCTCTGTATCTGTGTGTCTGTTTCTGTTTTGTTTAATTTATTCTCTTTTGTTAAATTGTACATGTAAGTGAAAGTATATGGTACTTGTCTTTCTCTGTCTGACTTATTTCCCTGAGCATAATATTCTCTAGGTCCATCAAGGTTGTTTCAAATGGCAAGATTTTATTTTTTTATGGCTGAGTCATATTCTATTGTATACACGTACCACATCTTTATCTGCACACCTATCGACGGACATCTGTCTACCTGTCCTCAGCATCTTCAGCCATGCCAATCTGCCGCTGTATTTCGGGTGGGATGGAGGAGAAGCAGGCCTCTTTGATGTGTCCTGCACAGCTGGGGGAGCTGGGTGCTCACTGGGCTCTCACTTTCCCCTGTGGAAGACGTCCTGGGCCAAGGGGTTAGCCTTGGCCTGCACTGTGCTGTCTTGGAGGAGGGGTGATGGGGTAAAGGACACACTCTGCTTGCCCTCTTCAGTGCATCCTTCCGGGATGTGCTCCGAGGGAGTACTGGGACCTCGCCACTGGACTCCGGGCTCCCGCAGAGGTGCCCCTGACAGTGGGTGGTTTTTAAAACCGGTGTTTCTGTGGAGGACTGAGGGCTGAAAAGTCTGGTTCTGCCATCTGCCTGACACCAAAAGTGTTTAAAAGTGGAATAGGAGTGCCATCTGGGTTGGGATGGCCACTTCCACCAGACTCCTGATGCTTAGGAGAAATGAGGCAGTTCATAATGTTGTGATGAATCACGGTCCACTTGGCATAGCAATGCAGGCTTCTGGCTATTTATTTATTTTAAAAGATTTTATTTATTTATTTTTAGATGGGAGATAGGGAGGGAGAAAGAGAGGGAGAGAAACATCAATGTGCAGTTGCCTCTCATGCACCCTCTACTGAGGACCTGGCCTGCAATCCACACATATGCCCTAGACTGGGAATCGAACCAAGGACCCTTTGGTTCACAGGCCAGTGCTCAGTCCTCTGAGTCACACCAGGCATCATGGGCTATTTAACCATCTTACGCCATCTTTTTGAAGGGTACTCTTGCTCTATTTCAGTCACAGCAAGATTATATAAAATCTTAAAAAGCATGGGTTGTGCAGGACTGAAAAGAGGAAATTCACACAATGTAAAAATCAGTCCTTGGGGGGTGACTAACAATCACACCATTTGCCTGGCTGGTTCTGAACTGTAGTGGCCTAACAGAGTGGGTACATTTAATTTTGGAAGGAAATTTACCTCCCCTTTGTCACTCACAGTACATTAAGTTAAGGGCTCATTGGTCCCTGACCTGGCAGGGACTCCTGGCTAGGTGTCTCATCTCTGATCACTGAAGATTGTCCTGCTGGAGAGTTGTCCAGGGAAGACCCAGGGCCCGTTCGGGCTACATGGGGGCCCCTTGCACACGCATGCTACGTCACTGTGTAGATATGACAAAGGCCTATGAAATTGTCAAGTCACTGTCAACTCCCTCTGCATGACACATGGAGACACATTTAATTCATCTGTGAGACCCACCTGATCTTTCTGCTTCCCTTCTATCTACTCCTAGCAACATGCCCTCCGTGTTTGAGAGCACCGTCAAGAAACTGGTCAAAGAGATTGGAGACAAAGAACTCAGGCCTGTCACAGGTGTCACAAATGCCATCAAAATACATCGGTTTTCTCTAATATGGAGGAAGAAGGCTCATTCAATTTTTTGGCAACTTCCTGATGTTCCACTTGACATCTCCCTCATGGACATCCTCGAACCAAGTGCCACAGTCCTAGGTATTGTCAGCCTATTCACAGGAGGGAGGACTGTGAAACAAGGGTGCAGAGAGAAGGGGTGCAACACGCAAGTCCTGCTGAGACACCCCCACAGGATCGGCTTTGCTTATGAGCAAGAAGCAAGGAACTAAGAGTATCTGAGAACTTTCCATTTATGGACCAGGTTCATTTAATACTGAGAGCAGACTCTTGAGTCAGGATCATGATGCCCATTTTATGTAGCAGTAAATGAAAGCTTAGAAAATAATCTGTTCCAGGTTACAAAGCTGGGAACTGGTAGAATTGGGACTCAAACCCAGTCTGTCTTGGTCCAAACCACAAACACTATTTTGTGAGCTGCCTCCTGGGTCTGGCGCTGTGTTGGGAAAGATGATGTTGTGGGTCTCCTGGACCAGGGTGTGAGGGATGTCATCATTTTTTCGGGTTAGCACATCATCCCATCCCCTGAGTGGATTCAAACATTGTCCTCAGGAATAATTTAAACTCAACGTATTTATTACTGATGAGTTAGCTTCTCAGTTGAGAGATTTAATTAAGGAGACGAGTTGGGGCAGGCTAGGACTCAGTCATTCCATTTCCATTCCAATTCTCATCTGTTCCAGAGTGGATTGCTGGCTAAACCTCAGGCCTCCTTGTCTGTTTCCAGATGCTCCTTTGGAGGCAACAGGCGACTTCACTGACAAAGTGGACAGGAAGCAGCATGTGGATGGGAGTGTGACTGCTGGGGCAGAAGTGAGCATCTCGGAGGGGACTACTGAGTTTCAAGGATCCTCCCTCAATTATAAGATTGTTAGCACCCTGTACAAAACCTGGACAGACCTTCAGAAGAGGTGAGGCCACGGGAGAGGAAGGGTCTGGTCAACAGCCCCAAACGGTGCTCTCCTCCAGAGGCGTCAATAGGTTTTGTCCCTGAGGCTCGGAATGAAGACACTGCCATCCCAGGCTCCGCTGTTCTTGGGTGTGCACGCATTCACTCATTTGTCTAACGGGTGTCAGCTATCTGATAAGTAATTTTTAAAGCTGCAATTGTCCATCACTATGTTATTTTGTGGTGAGAATAGACTAATGACAAGACAGATAAAAATGCCTGTCGTAAAATAAAATATATTTAGGGAGGCAGGGGGACATGGAGTGAGTGAGAAAATAGGCATTAAAATATGTTATCAAAGTATTGACTTAAGTGAGACAAAGGCTCTGACTCTTCGTTAAATAAAGTCCACATGCCTCCGTGTCCTAGGGTGTAATTTAACTTGGTACCGGGGGAAAAGATTGACCTTAATAATCTTCTAGGGCTTAACAAGGAACTTAAGACTTTAAGCCTTTTATTTTTTTGTCACATTTTTAAAGTTTTATTTTTTAAATATATTTTATTGATTATAATATTACAGTTATCCCAGTTTTTCCTCTTTTGCTTTCTTTCCCCTGGTACCTCCTTTGACTCCAGCAATCCCCACCCCTGCCCCTTAGTTCATGTCCATGGGTCGTACATGTAAGTTCTTTGGCTTCTCTATTTCCTAAACTATTCTGAACCGCCCCCTGTCCATTTTCCACCTACCATTTATGCTACTCATTCCCTGTACTTTCCCCCCCATTCTTTCCCCTGTCCCTCTCCACTGATAACCCTCCATGTGATCTACGTTTCTGTGGTTCAGTTCCTGTTCTAGTTGTTTGCTTGGTTTATTTTTGTGTTTTTTTAGGTTCAGTTGTTGATAGTTGTTTGTTGTCATTTTGCTGTTCATATTTTTGATCATCTTCCTTTTCTTAGATAAGTCCCTTTAACATTTCATGTAATAAGGGCTTGGTGATGATGAACTGCTTTGACTTGACCTTATCTAGGAAGCACTTAATCTGCCCTTCCATTCTAAATAATAGCTTTGCTTCATAGAGCAATCTAGGTTGTAGGTCCTTGCCTTTCATGACTTTGAATACTTCTTCCAGCCCCTTCTTGCCTGTATGGTTTCTTTTGAGAAATCAGCTGATAGTCTAATGGGCACTCCTTTGTAGGTAACTGTTTCCTTTTCTCTTGCTGCTTTTAAGATTCCCTCCTTACCTTTATTCTTGGGTAATGTAATGATGATGTGCCTTGGTGTGTGCTTCCTTGGGTCCAACTTCTTTGGGACTCTCTCAGCTCCCTGGACTTCCTGGAAGTCCATTTCCTTTGCCAGACTGGGGAATTCTCCTTCATTATTTTTTTCAAATAAGTTTTCAATTTCTTGCTTTTCCTTTCTCCTTCTGGCACCCCTATGATTTGGATGTTGGAATGTTTAAAATTGTCCCAGAGGTTCCTAAGCCTCTCTTCAGTTTTTTGAATTCTTGTTTCTTCATTCTGTTCTGGCTGAGTGCTTATTTCTTCCTTATGTTCCAAATTATTGATTTGGATTTGATCCCTATTTCCTTCCCTTCACTTCCCTGTGTATTTTTTTTTTATTTCCCTTTGCATAGCCTTCACTTTTTCCTCTATTTTGTGACTATACTCAACCATTTCTGTGAGCATCCTGATTCCCGGTGTTTTGAACTCTGCATCTGGTAGGTTGCCTATCTCTTCATGTTTAGTTCTGTTTTGGGGGTTTTGATCTGTTCTTTTTCGGGGGCCATATTTTTTTTGTCTCAGTGCTACTGTTACTTGTAAGGGGTGGAGTCTTAGGTACTAGCCAGGTTGGGGCAAACTGCATTGTGGTGCTGTATATGGGGGAGGGGTTAGAGAGGGAACAACACCCCTTGCTCAGCTTCTTGCAGGCTTTCAATCACTTTCCCCCTACCCAGAAGCAAATTGGGCTTTTCTGGTGCTGATTCCCAGGTGGGTGAGTTTGGGTACTTTCTAGGACCCTGTGGGTCTCTCCAATGAACTCTCCTATGAGGGTGGGAGTTTCTTGTGCTGCCTCAACCCCCACAGGTTTTTACAGTCAGAGGTTTTGAGGCTTTATTTCCCCACACTGGAACCCTGCGTTAGGCAGTCTGACGTGCTCCCCAGTTGTTCCTCCTGGTCTATCCACATGCAAATGTGGGACTGCCTGCTCAGCCAATCACCACCTCCCCCACCCAGTCCTGCAGCACCTGCCTTGCCATGCATCCTCTCTGCCCGTCTGCCCGTCTCCGCCCCTCCTACCAGTCTAAATGATGTTTCTTCTTTAACTCCTTGGTCATCGGACTTCCATACAGTTCAATCTCCTGGCAGTTCTGGTTAAATTTTGTTTTTAAATTTGTCATTGTCCTTCTTTTGGTTGTGCTAGGAGACAAAGTGTATCTACCTATGCCTCCATCTTGGGCAGTAGTCCTGACTTTATGCCTTTTAGAAACAGAGATTTCAATTTAAATTGTCTATCAATGCAAAAAATTGCTGAAGTAAGCTAGTAGTTAAAAATCACTGGCTATTTAGAGAATAAAAGTTACTTTGACAGGACATGGCACAATTCCTGTATTTCTGGTGTCTTGTAAGACTCTTAAAATGTTTTTAATTTTTTAAATATATTTTATTCATTTTTCTATTATAGTTGTCCCAATTTTTCCCCCTTAGGCCCCCTCTACCTGGTGGGGGCCTCACACATTTACTTACCTCTAAGCCTATTTTTGTCACCTTCATCCTGGTTGGCTAAGGGTCCATCTCATTTACTTTCTGCTGCTCCTGAAAATGTCAAGCTCTGTCCTGTACTGTCCTGGGGCTTCAAACCCTCACCTGGACCACTTTCCTCCTGCTCTTTGCTTCTGTCATTCTTCAGGTCTGAGTTCAACTGTTAGTTCCACAGAGAGACCTAAATAAATTCCTTTCCACCCAACCCTTTTCTCACAAAATCCTATTAACCTTAGAGCACCCATCACAATCTGTAACTAACTCTAAATGAAACACATATGTGTCCCACATACATTTATTAAAAGTATCTAATTGCCTTCCTTTTCACATTTTAAGTTTTGACCTCAGGCTTATTTCTTTTTCTTGGTGCTAGATAATAAAATGTATCCCTAAAATCAGAGCCTCTTTAACTGCTAAAAGAAATTCATAACCTCTGAGAGACACAGTAAGGAGTTTGGATACCCCTAAAAGGGGCCCGAATTCCCCCCACAGGTCAATGGGAAAATCCACACTGGGGGCTCATGACCTCCTCCACTGAGAAGCAATTTAAGGGTCTCTCGTGTTACACTCGGCTGTCATCCAGGTCATTGACCCTGGTGGGGCCTTAAGAAGAACCAGAGCTGAGTCTCAGAGCTGCAATGGAGATGAAATCTGTGTTCAGTGCTTCGAACCTGTCATGTCCCCTGCCCACACCTATATCTTCAAGTCCGCCCTACCAGCCACTTACCAAGGACAGCTAATCTATAAACACCCCCTTGTGCTGGTCGTGAGTAACCATCCAGAATCTTCCCTGCTTCATCATATTCATCAGTTTGCTCCCCCTCCTGCGCTGACTGTGCTTCTGGGTGATGGTGACCGTGGGTTCCCAGCTTTGACAGTAGGGCTCTTGTCAACCATGTGCACCTGTCTACTTCCAGCCTCCTCAGGTGAGAGGCCCTGGCGCACTGGACATGTGTAAATTACCCCCTAACAGGGCACATATGATTTGGAAAAGCAGATGCCTTTCAGAAAATGTCATGGATACTCTCCTTCCCACACTCCCATCAGGAAGTGGTGGCACATCCACCCTGCATAGCAAAGAGGATGTTTTCCTTTCCTTAGTATCTTCCTACCCACAGAGGGAACACCTGTCAAAGTCCAAAGTCCCTGCACCCCTTCCAGGTCCTGAGGAGGACGGTAGCCCAGCGTAACCCAGGAAGGCATCTGTTCCCACTCTGACCCCCTCCTCCTCCCCCGGCCCAGGAAAGTGGTGGATCCAGAGCCCTCATTTCTGAAGCAATGCCGGAGAACAGCGAAGAGGCTGTATGTGGTGACTGATGTCATAAAACTGTGCAACAGTCCTGTGCTGGAGGATCGCAGCGATGTGAATGTCTCAGGAAAACTCTTCTTCAAGAAGAATCCTTTTTTCAAGGTATGAGATGGGTTCACCCATCAACAACATTAAATGTAGGTTTAATTATGTGGCATTACATTTGCTTTGGGTAAGTGATGGATTATGGCACATCTAACCAGAATGGTGGGTGGCAGCAGCACTATCCACATGTCAAGTTTTATGCAAACAGAAAACCTCCCTTCCTAAAAGCCATGGCATCCTGAGAAGGACTGGTAGAAGGGGTGAGACTTAAATACCTTCATAGGATTTATATAACTGACTCACTCTCAATAATCAACGATAGTACTTTTAATTATATGAACAAGTTCATTCATCATATAGTTTGTGTGTTATAATGTGCTTTTACACATTAGGTATTTTATGTGGAGTTGTTCTTCACTTAGAAGACTTAGAAACTCAAGGAAAAAACTGACTTGTGACACCTGTTCAGAGCCAGCGCAGCTCTAAAGGTTGGCCATGGGCTGTGATGTCGTTAAACAGTTTGCACACTACTCCTGGTTCGTGGCTGCAGCAACTTTGTTTTGGTCGATCCGATGAAATGGAGGACCTGCGGAGCACCATACAGACCAATTGAAGTATATTCTGTCACAGACACATAAGAACACACAGCAGAATATCACACACATTCTACCCAAGCACACATGGAACATTCTGCAGCATCGCTCACATGTGAGACCTCCCTATCAGTCTCACCAGGTTTAAGAAGACTGATGTTATACCAGGTATCCTTTCTGGCCACGATGTAGTGAAACTAGTGATTAATAACAGAGGGAAACAGAGCAAATTCACAAACATATGGGCATTAAGATACACACTCTTGAACCCCCAGTGCATCAGAGAAGATACCACAAGGGAGGTCAGAAAATATCCAAGAGAAATAAGCATGAAAACACAATACTGTACTGTCCACTTAAAAATGGGCAAGGTATTATGTTTTTTTTTCACCACAATAGAAATCTAATGGAAGAGCTATATAATAATAAAAAAGTTTACAAAATTCAAATAAGCTTATTTTTTTGTATAACTAAAATCCATATTGCTTTTATAGCAAGTTATGGAGTCTTACTTGTGTCCTCAAATAACTTATTGTCTTGTCCCTGTTGAACAAGGTACAGATTCATAAAGCAAAAAAAAAAAAAAAGGAAACAACAGCAGACAAGACGAATCTGACTTCTTTCAATATCCTCTGACTTTTAATATGTTTTACTTGTGATTTTTCTTCAGTTTGAAATTATAGGTATAAGACTTTTAAATTTATTTGTATTTTTATTTATCTTGCTTGGAATTCTCTGAACTTCCTGAATCTGTGGTTTGGTGTCTGACATTCATTCGGGTAAATCCTCAGTTATTATTGTTTCAAATATTTTTTTCTGTTCCTTTCTCTCTTTCTTCTCCTTATATTCTCATTATACATATGTTACAACTTTTGTAGTTATCTCACAGTTCTTGGATATTATGCTCCATTTTTTTCAGTCACTTTTCCCGTTACTTTGTAGTTTTGAGGTTTCTATCGATGCATCTTCAAGTGCAGAAGTTTTCCTCTTACTTGTGTTGAGTCTACTAATGAGCCAATCAAAGACATTGTTCATTACTACTATGGTATTTTTTATCACTTAGCATTTATTTATTTATTTTTCCCTTAGGATTCCATCTCCTTGCTTACCTTCCTCATCTGTGCTTGCATTTTGTCTATGTTTTCCATTGGATCTTTTAGAAAATTAATCACTGTGGTTTAAAATTCCCCATCTAATAATTCCAAGATCCATACTATAACTGAGTCTGATTCTCAGCCTCCTCTGTCTCTTCAAATGGTTGTTTGTTGCCTTTGAATATGCCTTGTAATTTTTTTGTTGAAAGTTGGACACAATATGTATGATAAAAGGAACTCTGGTAAATCAGCCTTTACTGATATTGTGATAGGATATATTAGGAGGGAACTATTTTATAGTCCTCTAAAGATGTCCCAGTTTTGTTTTAGTGAGCCTGTGCCCTGGGTTGTGAACCCACAAGAACTTTTCAGTACTTTCTCCCCTTTAGATGTGACAGGATGATTAGAAGGAGGGAGGGTTGGATATTTCCCTTGCTCTGCAGGGAAGCCTACAAGAGGCTGGAGCTGGTGTTTCCCTTTTATCAATTATTTCAGCTCTTATAAAGAGCAGAAAAACAAAACCCTCATCATGAAAAAGAGGAAGCGACTAGATATACTGAATCAGAAATAAATCAATTCATCTCAATATCAACATGAAATCGAGGGATCTGAAGGTAAATATGGAATGAAGCAAGGAAAAACGAGCAGGCACTGGAAATCAGAAGTAAGGAGGGTGAGAACAGGGGCTACTGATTCCTTTTCTCATGAGCTTTCTAGACATACTTGACTTTTAAGACTAAACGTATGTTTGACAGTGTTATTATACCTGGCTTCTGCCCACAGGTTAAAGCAGAGGGCGGGGCTCTCAAAGTGAGCGAGAAGAAGCATACTGTGCCAAAGGGCTCGGTGATGGCCTATAAGAGGAAGCAGCTGGTTTTCAGGAAGAACAGCTGGGGTAAGCAGGGACTGGGGAAGGCAGGAGGGGAGGAGGATTCTGCTTCTCCTGGGGAGAGAAATGAGGAGGGAAAGACCATGGTCAGGCACCCGTGGCTTCCCCACCTGTTCAGCGAGAGCAGCAGCATTCCTCAGCTGTCCAGGGAACACATTCTCACCACGCACAGCACCTGCAAGCAGGGCCCGACTGAAATGTTGCTCTGGGCAGGTAGAGAGACAGTGTCCTACGTGGGGAGGGCATAATGGGGTGCCCAGCGCCAGGGTGTGTTTAGCACTGGGCAGAGCGTGATTCTAATCCCAACCACCTCCACTGAAGGTCCCACCACTCTCAGCAGCTCACCTGGGGGAGCCACAGAGCCCTCCCAGGTTACTTATGCCCCCGTGGGGAAGTCATAAGATAGCGGCCCATTCAGGAACAAATCTGCGGACGTAGTGCCCTGACTACCTAACGCAGAATGGTATCGACATTTCTCCCTCCTCAGGAGCCTCAAAATGCACAGTTCCCCAACACACACACACTGGGGGTTCTGACTCCACACAGGAGAAAAGCTTTCATGAAGTACCTACAAACCAGAGAGGAGTGTGGGCGCTACAAACACAACCAGCTCAGGGTCCTTGGCCCCTCGCATCCCTAATGCTGAGTCCCAGGTAGAGGTCAGCCTGATAGAGCTGGGGTCCAGCTCCTCAGAGGTCGAGGGGTGCCCTCACCACACATAACAAACAGGTTCCTCTGTCTGTGTGTCTGTCTGTCTGTCTGTCTGTCTCTCTCTCTCTCACACACACACACACACACACACGCATTGTTCCCCGTAGAAGCTTCAATATAACATCTGGCTAAGGGAGGGTCCTGTCACGGACCTCATGTCCGTGGCCATAGACAGAATGAGGAAAAAGTCTCCAATCTTTGGGGTCAGTGGCTCAACTCAGTCTTCAAAACCACGCTGTGTGAGAGTTGACAAGTGTGAAGTAAATGGAGTGGGACCTGAAGGCTGACCTCATAGCAGTGTCTGCAAACTATGTCCTGCCCACTAGGGGGCGCATGGCACTTGCCTGTTTCTACAATTCCTGCCTAAGGGGGAAACAATGGCTCAGTGCTGTAATCGTCGCACTTCTGTGAAGTAATTTCATCCTCATAACAAATTGGAGAGGAAAATAATGTGCAGCACTGTTCAGTCATTTGTCATTGTGCTTGCGTGTAGCTTTGGGGAAAATCACAATTCCTCCGTCTCCCATCTTACCTCTGAATGAGAATGAGACCTTCTCTCCAGGGCTGGTGGAGATGAATGTCTGAGAAAGTGGTGACCCAAATGTATCTTCCCTCTCTCCATTCACCTGGACCCTTCCCATGACCTGGAGGCAAGATGGGTCCCTGCCATCTCAGAAACCTCCTCACCCAAGTGTCCCTCACAGCCAATTGCCTAAAGGATCTTCTACACTCTGTCCCCTCCCTCCCTGGCGTCCACACCTCCACCCGCTGCAGCCCATCCTCCAGCAAACTCACTCCACGTTGTTACCAGTGACCAGACAGTCGATCACTCCCTCCCTGGAGCTCCTTTCTCGCTGGATGCTGCCCCACCATGATCTACAGGGTGTCCTTTAATGGAACTGTTTCTGCTCCTTCCTTCATGGGCTCCTGCTCCCTGTCAAACATATAAATCTGATTGCTAGGCATGTTCCAGAACTTTGAATGCTTCTCTATGTGAAATGTGAAATCAGCCAGGAAGCGGGCCTGTAGACTGTAGGAAGTCGGGGAGGAGACTCGTGAGGGGTCACCTTCAGGAGAGTAAGATGAAGGGCAGCAGGAAGGAAGCCAGTTTCTGTTTCCAGTGAAATGGGAGATTGAAGCAGATACCCACCACTCAGGTGCTTGTTGACAAGGCAGGGTCTAGCTTCCTCTTTAGAGAGACAGATTCTGAAGATACAGAGTGAGGGCAGGGATCCTGAGTTTCCATAAACATCCCAGGTGATTCTGATATAAGGGGCCCCATCCCTGAGAAAAGCTGTCACACCTGTCCTGGGGGAGGAGGTGTGGGGGCTGCAGGTGCGGGGATGTGCGTGACTCCAGCAGGGGTAACCCCCGCTCTGCTGACCTGGCTTCTTTCCACCTAGACGTTCTTCACGTCTCAGATGCTGAAGAGGAGACCTTTCCAGCAGGTGAGTTGAGCAGGTTCTCTGCTTAGACCTCAGGCCCTGCTGAGTCCTTGACCCACTTTGGACCCCACAAAAACCCTGCTGGGGACTCAGCCCCGACATGCCCACAGGCAAACCTTCCCCAGCCAGGCTCCTCTACCGTGTCCTCATCTCTGCTGCTGTGACTTAGACACAGGCCCCTGGTCACAGGGACGACCACCTATCTGCTGTGGGACTGAAGTAGGAGTGTGTGTGTATGTGGGGGGGGGGTGGTGTGTTGAGGGAGAGGACACTGAGCAGTTGTGAGTGATCACTTCTTTTTCTCTTTCCAGAAACATTCTACCTTCAAGGCCCTCCATGCGGAATGTGCTGTCCTTTGGTACCAGGAAAGTATAATGTGGTCCCTCCACAAGACCCCATTTTGCCCAACTGAAACTCTACCTGATTGCCATTGCCGTCCTCACCTGAGCCACCTGGCTCGGGCTCTCCCAGGGAAAGGGCAGGGAGGATGGAAAAAGGATGTTGGGGAGTAGGTGGTAGAATGAAGAGAAAGGGAGAGTCGGCAGAGACTAATTCTTGGGTGGGGAATTTAATTTCTCTTCTAGGCAACACAGTGTGTTTCATCGAACCAATACGTGAGTGTGTGTTTGCTGGGGTGGGGGAGGGGTCCTGTTTGTACTCCTCTGCGGAGCAGGGCCATGCATCCCTGCCTTTCTCACCATGGTCCTGGAGCCTGGCCATGGTATCTGTGGGGTGGGAGGGGTCAGGGAGGGTGGGGAGGCTGAGGGATGGAGCAGGGAGAGGTTAAGCAAGAGGGAGGGGGCAGTGGAGGGAAGCACATTTGGGGGATGAGGAAGGGACATGACCACTTGCCTTTCTCTTTCTA
>PVIA01017634.1:0-15128 GCA_004024845.1 Tonatia bakeri
GATTAAAAATATGAACAGTAAAAAAAAGTCATCAAATGGAGGGTTAGCAACAGGGAAGTAGGAGGAGGAGGGAGGGGGAAAAGATATAGAGAATAAGTAGCATAGACAGTAGGTAGAAAATAGACAGGGGGAGGGTAAGAATAGTATGGGACATGTAGACACTAAAGAACTTATGACACATGGACATGAACTAAAGGGGCGAATGTGGGTGGGAGGGGATGGGCAGGGTGGAGGGGAGTGAAGGGGGAAAATGGGCCAACTGTAATAGCATAATCAATAAAATAAAGAAAAAAAACACATTAGATGAAAACACACACACACAAAAAAAAGAATGAGAAACATGTAGGACAGAGCTGTCTCAGCTAAGATGTGTCAACCAAGCCCAGTGCAGAATAGAGCCCATGGTCAATCTGCAGTTACATGAGTGCTCCCTGCAGATACCAGCAGAACCGATGAACTAAGCCCAGCCTAGTTCAACTGAACCCTTCACATCTGTGAGAAATAAATGTTCTTTGTTGTGTGCCACGGAGGTTTCATGATTGTTACACAGCAAAATCTAATTGATATGTAAGTT
The DNA here is from genome assembly GCA_004024845.1 of Tonatia bakeri. Classification (NCBI taxonomy): domain Eukaryota; kingdom Metazoa; phylum Chordata; class Mammalia; order Chiroptera; family Phyllostomidae; genus Tonatia; species Tonatia bakeri. The sequence continues at coordinate 575 of PVIA01017634.1, forward strand.
AACATCTGTTTTTAGATTCCTTATCTTTGCAAGTAGGTGGTGAGTTTTTTTAAATGGCCTTTTGTAAAAGCTACATAAATCTATAATAAATAAAACACCCCAGACTTGCATTGCTTATTTCAAAATGATTAGCAAAGAATTTCTTATCTTTTCATCAGTGTGTAAATTTTCCAACAGGTCTATGATTTGTTGTTGCTGATACTATAAATATGGTAAAACTTACATTACAATGTAGATCAAAAGAACTTAGACTTTGTTGTTAGGGAAAGTCAGGTCTCTACATTATTTGAAAGCACTGCATATGAACAATCTTAATGAAGGAATTTAATAAAGGTGAATGTCTGCAGACCCCTCTGAAGTTTTATGTTCTTTTAAGTAAAGAATAGCAACCAAACTAACTGAACCCTGATAAAGAGAAAAAAAAGCTTAAAATGTACTATAATTTTAATTTTTTGTGCAAAATATTCAACAAGTTCTAAATTATCTGCTTTTTTACTTTCTTGGTTCAAATATTCTTTTAAAAATATTCTATGCCTTACTTTTCCCAATATACTTTGTAAAACCATTCAATCATTACACAAATTATTAGAATGCATTGGTTTTCTTAGTTCCATCATCACAAAAATGCTTCAGATATATCCAAAGAGAGGACTGCAGTTTCAGCTGACTCACACTCTCACAGAGCAAACTTTTGTAAAACATGTGATCACTGATGATTGCCTTTATATGAATTTCTAAGTAAATCCAGGTATATATAAGTTAACTACGATTTCATTATGATTTTAATCATCTGAAATAAATGAGGGTAGTAGCCTTTTTTAAAATACCACTTCGCTTGTCTTCCTATCAGACAATCTGCTTCTAGTGTATATTGCCAACAAATTGCATGAAAAGGTGGACCAAATGTGTATGAAGAAGCAGGGATAAGATAAGTTGTTTTTAAATATAGAAAGATAAAAAAAGAGGTGGGATTATACATTGATAGGCCATCCCATATACCCAAGGTATATCAAATGTACTAATACCTAAAAAATATCACATATAATGTTAAATTAATACTCTGAATACACTCCTTGAAGTTCTTTGAAAGTGAGAAACTATATCAGTTAGTTTTCCAGTGAGTATCTAAGAACAATTTTTTTCTGTCAAAGAAATTTGGAGACATATTTTACAGTTGGTTAGATACTTTTTCTGAAAGTAAGAATAACTAACATTATTTTAAAAGGGCTATACCTTAACAGAGATTAATTTTGGGGGGAAAAGGAAACAGAAACACATTTGAAAACATCACATCACCAGATTTAAATGTGAAAAAAATCCACAATTTTAAATCCACAAAATCCACAATCCACAAAATGGGGATATACATTATTCTCATTTTTACTAGTGAGGAAATTATCTCAGTGAGGTTATAACCCCTGCTACAACAGTTCTCGACATATGTTCCACAGACCCCTTGGGCTCCCCAAGAACCTTTCAGGGAGACTATGAGGTCAAAATAATTTTCATAAAAGTATTAATACATTATTTCCTTTTTCTCTGTGTTGACATTTGTGTTCTGGTACAAAAGCAATGGTGGGTATAAGTGCTTCTACCTTATCACAAATCAAGAAAGTGGTATCAAACTGTACTAATCGTCATTGTGTTCTTCACCACCAGGCACTCAAGAGGGAAAAAAAAAGTCATTTAAACTTGACTTTGATTGAAGTCAATATTTTATTACATCACAATTCTTGAGTAAGTATCTTTTTAAAATTCTGTGTGACATAATGGGAAATGCACATTACTCCTTCTGTCTCATATCAAAATATAATGGTTGCCACAAAGAAAATCATCTGTGCAACTGCTTGAGTTGCAAGCTGAACTAGCCACTTTTTTACAGATTATTATTTTTACTTGAAGAAATGACTGACAGATAAACCATGATTACTCACACTAGGGTATTTGGCAGATATTTTCTCAAACATAACAAAATAAGCCCGTCACTGCAAAGAAAACCATTGACAGTGATTGTTGCCAATGACAAAATTTGAGTTTTGGGCTAAAATTAGAATTTTGAGAAGCTTCTATTAATTACTGTCAATTTGATAGCTTTCCAGTACATAAAGTCTTTTCTGATGAGATTAATGGTGAAATTAATGATGTTACTTTTACAATGAAAAGAATCAGCATTTGAAAGATCTGAATAATTCAGTGAAACTAGTAGTGCATGATGTTACAAACTCACGCATGTATAGAATATTTATTAAAAGTGCTAGTTACAGCAATAAAATTAAAGTACAAAAAGTTCATTGATGTGGTTTCCAATTCTGCATTGCAACAAACATTTAAAAAACTACTGCTTAGTAAGTGTAAATGTAGCTTCATTGAAGAATATTGATGATTATCTAAAAAGGTATTAAAATACTCCTTCCTTTTTCATCTACACATCGACGTCAGGAGAGGTTTTCTTCACACATTCTACTTTAACACTCTATTGCAACATCTGATTCCAGATAAAAGAATCCAGGTGTCTTCTATTAAGTAATATTTGCAAAAATGTAAAACAATACATCCTTTTCACCATGTTTTTGATTGGAAACTGCAGTTATTTATCATGAAAAAATGTATTTATGTCAGAAAGTAATGTTGTTATTTCAATGAATTAATAAATATTTCTAAAATGATTTAGTTTTAATTTCAAGCATAATAAATACTGATAGATATAAGTCACATTTTAAAAAGGTCTTTGGGATACTTAATTATTTCAGTAGTGTAAATGAGTCCTGAGCCTAAATAAAGCCTCTGAGAACTGCTATCTTGGTGGTATTGGAAAATGTATTAAAGCCCTACTTAGTCTGACTCACAGCCCATGCTTCTCCCACTTGACTGCATGAATTTCATTATGGATACACCACAGAGCTGTACACTTCTAAAAAACAAAGACTTTACTCTGTAAATATAACACAAGAAAAACTTTTAGAGCCAGAGCTATTTAATGTTACTTTAAATATATTTTAGATCTTTATAAGCCACGTAACATATGCATGACTCATATCTAAAAATAATTTAAATGGCATTTATTAGTATTATTTAAGCCACAGAGACCTGAAAAAATTTGCCTTATTTACCTGAAATGTACTACTTGAGAGAGCACATGGGATTTTCAAAATACTGAGAACATAGTATTAAAGCAAAAGTGAATCATGCTTTAATAATTTGTTCAATTAAGAATTGCCACATCCTTAAAACTTGCTTTTTGAATATTTGGTGCAATATTTTATTTATTTTTTTCTGGTAAGACATATGCAGTTAGTTTTAATTTTTTAGATAAGCAGACCAATTTATATCTTTTTAGGAAAAAATATCTGACTTGTTAAATGAATCACATTATAGTATTTATGCCCATTATCCTATTATCAAGAAAAACTTTTTAATTTGCTAACAGATCATTAGTCTTTCTGTTTCAATAAAATTGCCAGCTAACATAAAATTTCAAATAGTTAAAGGCAGAAAACTGAACTTGAACAACAATTAAAATAAAAGAAGAAAAAATTCAAATAGTTTATTTTATTATATTGGTACAATGAAAGATGGTGTGATGAATTAAAAAAAAATTCTCAAGCTTCATACCCAGTGATATCTAAAAGGGCTGCTCATGATGGAAAATGGATGGTTGAAGTAGAAAGTTGTCTTTAACTTCATCAGAACATACAATAGAACTTTAATATCTATTTGACCAGTAACTTAAATATTTAGAATGAAGTAAATGAGTGAAATGTGATACTGAAGAATGTTTCACTTGGCTTAAAAATCAATGGCCTTTAGATGAAAGAGCATGTCATTTTTTTTGAAAAGCAAAGAAAGAATAACAATAAGAAAGGAGGAAGAAATAATGTACTGCAACAGCAGAAGTAAATAAATAAGAAATGAGAAACTAAAAAAATACAAAAATAAAAATAATTAGCTCATTAGAAGGTCTATTGCATGAGCAAAGGACTACTTACAGATAAAAACAAGAAGAAATTTAGATAGCAAAAATGTAAAGAATCCAGGACATAGAAAAATGAATTTGGACATTGTATGATATTCAGCTTAGCTTATCTAATTAATCAACATCCAGACCTCAAAGGAAACTCAGAGAGTATTATTTTTGTTTCTCAAGCATTAATTTTTAAAGGAAGTGAATGTTTTTTTCCTCACTGAAATTATACATGAAATCATAATCCATATAATGGAAAGAAGTATAGTTTCTGTGTTTCAGTGGAGGGAGGACAAGCTCGCTAGTCCCTAAATCCCTGATGAAGGAAATCTCTCCATAGGCTGAAAAACTGAATTTAAACATGGGGATGCATGGTGGCTGGGGTTGGGGGTAGGTAGGCAGCAGCATGACAGGAAGCTGGAAACAAAGATGGAGCAAAATGGGGAATGTTTTCAATTCCATAGTGAGGGCAATGATAGAGTCATGTGTACGTCATGATGGAATGTGGTGTTACCACTGAAATGAGACATTTTTCTGGATTCCCAGGGAAAGCTAGAGCTGTGAAATCAGATCAACACAGACATCACAGATTGCTTATGTAGGACACACATAGTATTACGCAAAAGAAAAATTATTTCATCTATCATATACCATATGAACTCTACTCTTTAAAGTTTCTTAGTTTATTTTTTTAAGATTTTATTTATTTATTTTTAGAGAGAGGGGAAGAAAGGGAGAAAGAGAAGGAAAGAACATCAATGTGTGAGAGAAACATAGCTCAATTTCCTCTCCCGTGGCCCCAACTAGGGAACTGGTCCCACAAATCAGGCATGTGCCCTGACTGGAAATCAAATTGGCAACATTTTGGTTCACAGGCTGGCACTTATTTCACTGAGCCACAAGAGCCAGGGCTAAAGTTTCGTAGTTTAAAGTAGCTTGTGTTCATTTATAACTATTACCTAAGAATTATTCCTAGGGCTTAAATAGTTTTCTATTTTGAGAGATGGATGAACGAAATTTCTTAGTTTTATAAGTAGATGCACGCCTCCTCGGTAACTGCTTTGGTTTGATTTACTAGGCACTACAAATCAGTGAAACTAACCATAACTTGAACAGGTTTCCATCTTCATGTTGGTAATTCCAATAAAATTTTCAGCCTACTCTTGCTAAGCATATGTAACACACAATATCTATCTAGGTTGTTAGCTTTATTCTGTGGTATACTGTATTACTTTTTCCTTACAATTGCCTTACTTCATCTTTTCCATTTCATAATAATTTGTTACCTTGTTACAATATATATCTTGATGTCTTCATAAAATTCCTAAAACCTTTTTACAATAAATTAGGTTATCAATAAATGAACAATATTTTTAAAAAATTTAAAGATTTTATTTATTCATTTATTGGAGAAAGAAGGGAAGCAGAAAGGGATAGAAACATCAGTGAAAGAGAGATACATTGATTGGTAGCCTCTCATATGCACCCTAACCCGGGACTGAACTTTCAACCTGGGTATGTGCCCTGACCAGGAATCAAACAGGTGACCTTTTGCTTTGCAGAATGATGTCCAACCAACTGAGTCACACCAGTCAGGGCTAAATGGATAATATTTTAATCTTGTTTTCTAAATAGTAACAGTGAAAGTATATATATACTCTAAAGCAGTTTTTAAAATTCTAGAACTAACATTCAAAATCTTTAACCATAGTATTATCTTCCATTATATTATACAACAATGATGGTAGTTATAAATTGGTACTCTCTATGTTGCCTCATATAAATAATTGCACACATATGTGAAATCACTGAACAGTTTAAGGTATGTAAACTGTGGCCTTAGAAAAGAGTAAAACCAATTGGCTTCTAAAGAATTATACTCAGAAATTTGGCTTAGAATTTTGGCATCATTGACACCCATCCATTAAGTAAATCGATCTACATTCTTTTTGCTCAATTATGAAAGTATATTCTTTTATGTTATGTTCTTTATCTATATTATATTCTTTATCTGATAAATATTATGTATCTATATTTATCTGTCTATATTATGTTCTTTGTCTGATCAAATGAGCATTCTAAAATTACTTAAAAGTTCAATGACATAGAGGTAATAGTGAAAGCAAGTAGAGAAAGTACTTCCCAAAATTTGTAATAATGGTATCATATATTTACATGTATATCATAATTATAATATTTGAAACCTCAGGAGAATAAATACCTGTTCTGAAGATCATCAGATCTTGGAAACAGGAATTAAGGCAATAATCCTACTCAGTTCAGACAAGTATTTATTTATTTATTACATTCAATATCATTCTGTATTAATTTCAGTTGTATCACATAATAGTCAGACAGTCATATACTTTACAAAGTATTCCCCCTGATATTTACAGTACCCACCAGGCACTATACACAGTTATTACAATATTATTGACCATATTTCCTATGCTGTATTTCACACCATGATTATTTTGTAACTACCAATCTGTACTTTTCAATCCCTTAATTTTTTCACCCAGTCCTCCAAACCCACCTCCCTCTGGCAACCATCATTCTGTTCTCTGTATCAATGAATCTGTCTCTATTTTGCTTGTTCATTTATTTTGTTCTTTAGATTCTACCTATAAGTGAAATTCTATGACATTTCTTTCTCTGATTGCCTTCTTTCACTTAGCATAATCACAAATAGTAAGATTTTGTCCTTTTTTTATGTCTGTCTCTTAAAGACCCTTTAACATTTCTTGTCATATTGGTTTGGTGCTGATGAATTCCTTTAGCATTTTCCTGTCTAATAAACTCTTTATACATTTTTCTTATTATAAATAGAATTAGCTTTGCTGGATTGGGTAATCTTGGTTGTAGGTTCCTCCTTTTCATCACTTTTAGTATTTCACAACAATCCCTTCTGGCCTACACAGTTTCTGTTGCGAAATCAGCTAACGGTGTAGTGGGAACTCACTTGTAAGTAACTAAATGCTTTTTCTTGCCACTTTTAATATTCTCTCTTTGTCTTTAACCTTTAGCATTTTCATTGTGATGAGTTTTGGTGTGAGTTGTTTGGGTTCATTTTGTTTCTACACTTCCTGGATTTGTATGTCTATTTCTTTCATCAGGTTAGGGAAGTTTTCCATCCTTATTTATCTCAAATAGGTTCTCAATATTTGCTCTCTTCTCCTTCCAGCATTCCCATGATACAAATGTTGGTACACCTGAGTTGTCCCAGAGGCTTTTTATACTATCTTTATTTTTTGGAATCTTTTATTCTTTTTGCTGTTCAGACTGGGTGCTTTTTGCTTCCTTTTATTCCAAATTGCTGATTAGATTCTCTATCTGTTGTTAACTTCTTGAAATGTATTCATTTCAGTTGGTGTATCCTTCATTTGTGATTGGTTATTTCTTATAGTTTTTATGCCCCTTTTTATGCTGTTGAAGTTCTCACTCAGTTCCCTGAGCATCCTTATAACCATTGTTTTGAACTCTGTTTCTGATAGTTGGCTTGCTTACATTTCATTTAGTTTTTTTCTCCTATTATTTTATTTGGTAACTGTTTCTCTGTGTCATTTTGGCTGCTTCCCTGTGCTTGTTTCTATGTATTAGGCAGGACTACTATGTCTCCCAAGTTTGGTCAAGTGGTCTTATATAGTAGGTGTTCTGAAGGGCCCAATAGCACAGCCTCTCAGTGCACCCCCTATGTGGGCTGTGTGTATCGTCCTGTTGTAGCTGAGCTTGATTGGTGTTGGTATGTCACTGGAATGGAAGGACCCTCAGGACAATGGGCTTTGAGGACTGGTTTTCATTACAGAGGAGGAGCTGCTGTGCAGGGTCTGACCCTAAGGAGCAGGACTTGCTTAAGTGATCCTTTGGTTCCTGCTGAGTCTACCCCTTAATTGTGTAGCTCATGGAGAGGATAGGGAGGTAATCTGGCATGGTGTGTAGCCATCTACTGGGTGCACTGGCTCTGGGGTGCCTCACAGGCAGTGTAAGGCTAGTCACTGCCAGTGCCCTGCCCATGGCCACCCAACATGAGCTACAGAGCAATATTTAGCTGGCTTCACTTGTGCTGGCTTTTAGAGGTGCCCAGGAGAGGCCAAGTTGCAAACAAAGTGAGCTGCTGCTAGGGCTGGGCCAGGGGTCACTTATCAAGAAGTTCATGATATGCAAAGATCAGATACTTCCTGTTTGAGATATTTTAGGATAGTCTGAAGAATGAGACAAGAAAGATCATTTCCATGGAAAGCCCACTGGAAATGACTTGGGTGAGCCAGCCACAAGATGAGTGGAAGGAGGTCTCAGGGAATCTTTAGCACAGGGCTAACAGGGTTAACCAGGTTGATGGAGACTCAAGATATGGTACCTGCCTGCCTGCCAGCTCTGTGAGGGGAGGGCTCAGCAAAGGAACAATGGCCTCTGCCAGCACTTCTTTGTGGGGAAAGCTACCCCTCCAGCCCTCACTCTGAAGCTAGACAATTCAGTCCCTCCCCTTATAACCCTAGTGCCTTTCAAGCTGCTGCCCCTATGCTGGAGCTCAGAGGGAGTGAGCCCTAGTAAGTCTGTGTATAGGTCCTTTAAGAGGAACTGCCTGGGACTCCAGGACCCCTCTGATTCATTTAGCCACAATCTTTGCTGATTTTTTAAATTCATTTTTTATTGTATTTTTCCATTACCATTTATTCCCCTAAACCCCCCAGTGCTATCAGCCTTCTCTCTATCTATGAATCTGTCTCTATTTTGCTTGTTAGTTCAGTTTGTTCATTAGATTCCACATATGAGTGAAATCATATGGCTTGTCTTTCTCTGACTGGCTTATTTCACTTAGCATAATGTTCTCCAGATCCATCCATGCTGTCACAAAGGGTAAAATTTTCTTTTCTTTTTTTTATGGCCAAGTGGTATTCCATTGTGTAAATGTCTCATAGCTGTTTTATCCACACATCTACTGATGGACAATTCCAAATCTTGGTAATTGTAAATAACACTGCAATGAACATAGGGGTGATTTCATTCTTTCAAATTAGTGTTTCAGATTTTTTCAGATAATTCCCAGAAGTGGAATTGCTGGTCATCAGAGAGAACCATTTTTAATTTTTTTTGAAATATCTCCATATTGCTTTCCACAGTGACTGCGTCAGTCTATACTTCCACCAAAAGTGTAAAAGGGTCCAGACTACTGAATGGGTGACCATCTTTGCCAATACACCTGAAAAGTGGTTAGTATCCAAAATTTATAATGAACTTAAAAAAACACAAACAATCCAATAAAAATGGGCAAAAGAATTGAAGATACTTCTCCCAAGAGGACATACAGATGGCCAATAAACATATGAAAAGATACTCAATGTCACTAATCAACAGACATGCAAAATAAAACCACAATGAGATATCACTTCACACCTGTCAGAATGACTATCATCAATAAATCAACAAACAACAAGTGCTGGTGAAGATATGGAGAAAGGGGAATCCCGCTTATTTTTAGATCCAGAAGTTATGGGGACTTCTCTTCTTGGCACCAAAATCCTGGGCTGGGTGTTCTGATGTGAGGTTGGTCACCACCATCTGGACAGGAACTTCAGATAGATATCATTTATAGGAAATTGGGTTACTTAACTAACATAAAAAAATACAATTTGTGACATATTGGGCCAGGTTTGAAGATACAAAAAGGCAGTGAACATGGACATTTCCATCTAAGAATGTATAAGCTGATTGGGGGGGATATTATATGTATAAATACTAATTATAACATGACAAATTTGTCTTAAGTCAAAGTAAGAGAAAGTAAGAATTATTAAATTCAGGTGAAATTTCTTCTTGTTTGGTAATCTAAGAAAGCTTATGGAAGAGGTAATTTTGAATGGATTGAAATGATAGAAATAATTTACTGGGCATTGGGTGGCAATTTCACTTAGAAGAAACAGTTATTCACAAACACATGGGAACTGCTTCTTTTGGCTAGAGAAAAAGTGTCTTTTGGAGGAACAGAAAAAATTAGTAGAAGTTATAAAAATACTCATAATAAAATGAGGCAGGTTATAAAAAGCCTTGCAGACCAGATAAGAGAACAAATGGGCTACAATTTAATGATATTGAGGGACTCTGATTTGTTAAGTATAGTGACTATTTGAAAATACAGTCTAAATGTAGAAAAGAAGATAGTGAGTACTCATTCCATAGCCATTCAATAATAAACAGAATAGAACCTGGTTAATTGGTAAGGCTCTAGTTAGTGGAAATAGTTTCAAATCTTAGCTTTGTTTCTTAACCTCAGAAAATTTACTTCTGTGTACCTCACTTTCATCATATATAAAATAGAAATACTAACTGTACACTAGAGTTATTTAGAATTAATTCAAATAATGCAGGTAAGGCATAATACTTGGCATCACACAAATTCTGTATGTGATATATACATATTGACACCAACACACTTCTAAACACAAAAACTATTGCTTATAATTTGTTACTTATCTTGATAGACATGACAAACAAGCAGCAACAAATTTTACCTTGTCGTAAAGTATTTTTTTCCTAATTACTGATCAAAGCATAAAAATTAGGACCTGGAAAAAGTCTGCAGTAAATGCCTTGGTGAGGAAATATATGCAGAAGTTGGAATGTTCTTTGAACACAACATAAATGAATGAATGAATAAATAATAAATAAATGAAATGAAAAAAGCCCTAATAACATACCTTTCCAAGGCTATCCAGACGATTTCTCTATGCTTTATTTGTTAGTTAATACAGAGGAGTTATGTTACTGAAAGAGGTCTAAAAAGGTTACCCAATCCATCTCTCTCCTCCACTGGGACCACACTGACACAAGAGAGACTCATGGAATCCCTCTACCATTGATTTTTAAAACCTATGGAGAAATTGATTTTTCAGTTTCCCATGTAACCTTTTCCAAGATTCAATGATCTACTGTGTCAGAAAATCCTCATTGCTGATTAAATTCCTCTTATCTGTCCTACCATCATGTTCTGATCTTAGTGTCTTGAGAAGGTATCAGGTTCTGAAATTTAAAAATCAATTTAACAAACATTAGGAAAAATTTAGTACTTTTCTTCAGTCTGAATAATTATCTGATAAGATTCCAATAAAATTCTGATAAGAATAATTTGACTATTGGAAGCTTGGATAAGCCCTGGCTGAATAGTTCAGTTGGTTAGAGCAGCCTCCCGATACACCACGGTGGTGGGTTTGACTTCTGGTCAGGGAACACATAAGACTCAACCAGTTGAGGGCATGAATAAGTGGAATAACATTGATGTTTTTTTTTTCCTCTCTCTCTCTCAAATCAACACTTTTTCAAAAAAAGCTTGCATGAGAATGTAGTTAAAGACTGTATTTTCCAAAGATGGCCACAACACTATCTCCTATCTCAGATGTTCTTTGTAGAATCTTACCTCTCATCCATCAAGAGGTAAAATCTAATTCTCTTCCTGCTAAGTTTTGTAGCTTGTTTGTAACTAATAAATTGTGACACAAGTGATGTTATATGACTTTCAAAGTAAGGTTGGAAAGAGCCATTCAGCTTCTACCTTGTGGGAAAGGGACCATGAGCCAGCATGTAAGTAACCTGAGTGTCCCGAAGCTTCCATGCTGTGAGATGCCCATGGTAGTCCATGTAATGAAATCACATGGTGCAGACCTGAGACCACATGCACACAGAGAGATGCCCAAGCTGCCCTCTGCTATTCTAGCTCCAGTCAGCGAGGGCTTGCAACTGCATAAGCCACTCCAACTCTGAACTCCCCAGACAAGCTCCTCTCAAAATCTTGACCCACAGAAATCATGAGACATAGTAAAATGATTAATGTTATTTAAAATCACTGTGTTTTTGGAAGATGGTTTTTGCAGTAAGAGTACTTAAAACATTCCCTTTATTAGAACACTATAGAGATATATGTCTAAGCTGTAGGTCCAGTATTTGTAGTATTTGTAAAGAAAGATAAAATTGATAAGCTGCAACCAACATGACAAAAGGGGCCCTACTGTTTTTTAAAAATGTATTTTATGAGTAATAAAGCATCTGAAGGTGACTCGTAATCTGTAAAACACTACACAAATGCTAAATGGTTTGGTTAAATGATATGATGAATTCTACAAAATAAATGCAGAGCATCTGAAAAAGAACTTTTTCTCATTATTCAAGGCTCAGGGCAAATACCATTTCCTTCTGATGGCTCCCCTAGTACTCCCAGAAAGTGTTAACCATTTTCTTTTCTGTGCCTGCAGTACATCCTGCACTTCTATACTCCAGTTATAAGATACAATTCTTGGTTTAATTTTGCATGCCTGTCTCCCTTACTAGACCGTAACTTCCTTGAAGACTGTTCTGTGTATTATTTATCTTTCTGTCTTTAAATCCTAACACAATACCTATCACAGTGTAAGCACTAATACATATGCAATTAATGAACAAACGGACAAATGAATGAATATTATCTGGCAATATATTTGGGTGTGACATGCACCAAAAAACTCTTTAAACATAGGCGAACAATTTGATTTTAGCTTTCAAAAGACAATGAGAAGGAAGTATGCCTTCCACTTTAATGTCCACACTAAAGAGTTCCATCCCAATGAATCATTTTGTGGAAGTAGTTTCTCATTATTCCATTGCTGTTTTTTCTTCTATCCACACTGAGCAGTTCCATCCATTACTTCATTTCTGGGAAGTAATTTCTCACTGCTCAGTAAATTTATTTTCTATATGAAAAGCCCCTGAAACTATGAAATCCCCACCCTCCTCTGATTACACAATATTTCTTACCTATTTTTTATGTGTGTACATGTTTATTTTTTGCCAATTCAAAAATTATTTCATTATATACAGGAATGAAGAAATGCCAAAGCTTAATGTTCTTTTTTTCTTTTAAAATCACCATAATTTTATGTATATATTTTAACATGACTAAAACAACAATTGAAATGTGTTTGTAACTGGTCATAAAATCTACTCATATTCTTTTTTGTTAGGATATTTCTTTAGAAATGAATTAGATTTTCTCCCATACCAATTTTTTAAAAGGAAAATGTTGTTAGTCACTACCAAATTTTTTTCTTAGAATAGCAGTCGCATCCTTGTTTAACATTTTTAATTTAAACCTCATTTGAATTGTATTGTATCCACTCTTTTTATTCATATCTCACAAGCTAATTCCTGTTTTTATTGGCATTTCACAGGCATCCCATATTTAGTGCCATTTGAAAATTGTCTTGTTAATCTGGCTGATTCATCTTGCAGAATGTGAATTAAGATGTTTAAATATTACAACATAACATTAATTCCTTCATTATGTACTGGTCCCACCTATCACAGAGACTATTCCCATTAATTTTCTATTTTGTTCATTGTGATTTATATGAAATTATGGCTGCTAGTAATTTTACATAAGTCTAATTCTACGGGAAAAATCTCTTCCATTATGTATCTGTGCTTATTGAGTAAAACTTCTTATTCTAAGTAAATTGTGGTATTTGTAATGAGAGAATGCTCCTTCCTATATTTTTTAAAACTTAGCAGTGAACTGGCTCTAAAACAATTTAGTGATATAAGCTGTCCTTCTGGATAGGAACTAATAGTTAAAATGCCTATAATAATATATGTCTACTTTTATTGCAAACTTCACAATGTGTTAAGTGTTTTCCCAGGCACTTTTATACTGATAATTAGAGCTATCTAGCTTACCATGTACCAGGACCATTCTGGTGCTTAACATACATTAACATATTTAATCATCACTACAACTCAGAAGCAAGACACTTATATTATCCACATGTTCCCCAGGAGGAAACAAAGCCCAAAGTCAACCAACTTGTAAGCAATTGAGCTAAGATTAAAACACAGACTCTCTGACCCCAGCGTTTTAACTACGCTCCTTTTCTTCTCACGCATGCTGCATAAGAGCAGCCTTTTTTTATTTCAACTCCATTTTACGTATAGTAAAATGAGAGTAAAGATTGCTCCAAAACTCCCATTTGAACTTTTACCTCTTTGATTGCAAAGCCTATGTGTTCCACATAGCACTAGCGAAAAGATCCCGTGATGGAAGGAGAGAGGAGAGGGGCTAACTCTCTGGCCCTTGCATATCAGACAAGCCTTCTGTTCCCAATTTCCTACTCTCCCTCTTCTGTGCCACAGGTGTTTGAAACCTGTGTGGCACATTTTCTACACCTCACAGCAGTCAAGATGTGTGTTTCCTAATAATTAACATATAGTTGATCTTGATATAAAGACACTTTCTTTCCAGAGAATTTGATAACTTGTGTCTCATTCAATATTCTGCTTCTAAGGCTTGTACCTTTAAGAGTTAGTGTGCCAGGCTCAGAATTGGTAGTTAATCATAATCAAGCATAATTGATAATTAGAACAAGTTGTCCATTTAATTCATACTATCTCTTTCTGTCTATATTTATTTTATTATTAATGACCAACTTCCTAACTTCCTCATTTTAAGAAGTGACTACCAACATTACTTTAATACCCAGAAAGTTATTTGCTTGGTATGTTACTAATCTGCCTTTTAAAAAATATTCCTTTATTCTCCCTATTCTCCTTTATTAGTGCATACTGCTGTCATGT
>PVIA01017635.1:0-15132 GCA_004024845.1 Tonatia bakeri
GGAAAAAAGCCTTTTCCACCTGCTCTTCTCATATGATTGTGGTTTCCATCACCTATGGCAGCTGCATCTTCATCTACATCAAACCTTCAGCAAAGGAAGGAGTGGCCATTAATAAAGTGGTGTCTGTGCTCACTACTTCGGTTGCCCCCTTGCTTAATCCATTCATTTATACACTTCGAAACAAACAAGTGAAAGATGCTTTCAAAGACACAGTAAAATGGATTGTATTTCTCACAAAGAAGTAAGAAACAACTGATGTTAGTAAGAGGTTATTAAATTTAAATCTAACCTATGAGTGACATTTATGAATTTGCCAAATAAATGGTTTCTTCCTTTTCTATAGATTCCTTAATCTATTCTGCCCCCAGAAACATTTGTCTCTTATAACCCAAAAGCTGAAAATCAAGCTATTTCTTTCTTTCCTTTAAGTTTATTTTATTCAGAATGGTTTCTTCAATAAATGTATGTTCCAGAGGCTAGATTCCCAAAATGCTCAATGTCATAAAAAGAAAATGCAAATAAATAAATTTCTATCACTAACCATAAAACTTTCTCATGATGTCTGTGGAATACATATGTCCAGAGACCATTTCTCACTTGCTGAGAATACTTCAATATATAGCCTCTGACTGTACAAAAGTAATCCAAGATTCTTTGATAATGCATAAAAAGTGATCTAAAAGAAAGTTGTACACTCCAGAGCTGTTCTTCTCATTTTTAAATGTTCATTTTTCTTCTGGTCAGGATGGAAGTGTAGGTAAACACAGCTTGCCTTCTTGCACAACCACAGCAACAATTACAACTAAACTACAAAACAACTATCACCCAGAACTGTCAGAAATATGAGCTGTGTGGAAGTCCAACAACCAAGGAATTAAATAATTCACATTCATCTAGATGGGTAGAAGGGGTGAAGACATGAAACAGCATCCCACACCCACATATGCGAGATAAGAATCAGGAGAGATACCTCAGGAGTGAGAGATCCCAGCCCCACACCAGACTACCCAGTCCAGGATTCCAGTGCCAGAAAGATATGTCCCTATAACTTCTGGCTGTAAAAACCAGTGGTGGGGTGGGGCATGGCAGAAGAAACTGGGATTTTCAGGCATCTTCTCGGAAAGGGCCCAAAACTGACTTAGGACTTACACAGACTCACTCCCTCTAGGCTCAAGCACCAGGGTGGCAACTGGAAGGGCACCAGTGGCATACTGGAAATACCTGTAGTGGCTGGTATCAGACAAATACCAGGGAATAGCTTCCTCCTTGACAAAATTCCAGAGGTCAGGTAGCAGCCATTGTCCCTTCTCTGAGCCCTCCCCCACACAGAGCCACAGAGTTACAACACAACATCTGAGATTCCATCAACCTGGCTCACATGGGTTGCTATGGCCTGTCAATTACCTAACACTCCACCCCATCCACCTTACAGGTGCACTTTTCTACAATAGGCCATACTACTAAGGCAAGGAGCCAAAGCAGCTCTACCTAAACATAGAAACAAACACAGGGAAGCTGCCAAAATGAGGAGACAAAGAAATATGGCCCAAATGAAAGAACAGAACAAATATCCAGAAAAACAGTGAAACAAAATGGAGATAACCAACCTATCAGATGCACAGTTCAAAACACTGGTTATGCCCTGGCTGGCGTAGCTCAGTGGATTGAGCGCGGGCTGCGAACCAGGCATCGCAGGTTCGATTCCCAGTCAGGGCACATGCCTAGGTTGCAGGCCATGTCCCCCAGCAACCGCACATTGATGTTTCTCTCTCTCTCTCTCTCCCTCTCCCTTCCCTCTCTAAAAATAAATAAATAAAATCTTTAAAAAATAAATAAATAAATAAATGAAATAAAATAAAATAAAATAAAAAAACACTGGTTATTAGAGTGCTCACGGAACTCACTGGGCACTTCAACAACATAAAAAGACCCAGGCAGAAATGAAGGTTACACTAAGTGAAAAAAAGAAAAATTTACAGTGAATCAACAGTGCAATGGATGAAGCCAAGAATCAAATCAATGATTTGGAACAAAGAAAACAAAAATCTATCAATCAAAACAACAAAAAGAAAAAAGAATTTAAAAAAAAGGATAGGATAAGGAGCTTCAAGGACAACTTCAAACTTACCAACATTCGAATCATTGGGTCCCAGAAGAAGAGAAAGAGCAAGGAATTGAAAACTTATTTGAAAAAATAGTAAAAGAAAACTTCCCTAATTTGGTGAAGTTGATAGACATGCAAGCCCAGGAAACACAGAGAGTCCCAAACAAGTTGGACACAAAGAGGACCACACCAAGACACATCATAATTAAAATGTCAAAGGTTACAGATAAAGAAAGAATCTTATAAGCATCTAGAGAAAGGCAGAGAGTAACCTACAAAGGAGTTCCCACAAGACTGTCAGCTGATTTTTCAAAAGAAACTTTGAAAGCTAGAAGGGACTGGCAAGAAGTATTCAAAGTAATGAAAAGCAAAGACCTACAACATAGATGAAGTGCTTCACAGACAATGTAAAAGCTAAAGGAGTTTCTCATCACCACGCCATTATTACATAAAATGTTAAAGAAACTTATTTAAAAAAAAGATCAAAACTATGAACATTGAAATGGCTATAAATTCATGGGTAAGACTGGATGGGTGGGCTGGGGTGGGAGTAAAAGACAGGAATATGAACTTTAACAACAATTAAAATAAAATTAAAAAAAAAAGAAAAACGGCTATAAATTCACAATATTGACAACTGAATTTTTAAAAAACTAACCAAACAAGCAGAACAAAAACAGAAACAGAATATTCAGAAAGAATATGGAGATCATTTTAAGGGTTAACAGTTAGGAGGGGAAAGAGGGAGAATGGGAGAAAAGGTGCAGAGATCAAGAAGTACAAATTGTAGTATGTACAGAATAGACAGGGGGATGTTAAAGAGTATCAGAAATTGAGTAACCAAAGAACTTTTATGCATGACCCATGGATATGAACTAAGCAGGGTGATTTCTGGAAGGAATGAGGGGTACCACGTGGAAGGGAGCAAAGGGGACAAAATTTGTACAACTTTAATGGCATAATCAATAAAATATATTACAAAAATAAATAAAATGTCCATTTTTCAGGAATGAGAATTTTCTCCCAGCGCAATTTCAAAATCAGTGAAAATAATTATATTCTTTCTTTTAAGCCAGTTTACCTACAAAAAATGTTTTTTACTGGCCTTTCTGGAAGTGTACTGCATCCAGAAATATGAGAAAAAAAGATTTCCAAGTGCAACATGTCATCTACCCACATTGCCTTTGGTGGTGCTTACTAATAGAGTCAAGGATAAGCCTGAATTTAGGGGTAGGATAACTAACTCTTGGTTAAATAAGACCAATGATGTGCTAGGGAAGGAAAGGTTGCCCTGGGGGTGAGGTCCTCCTTCCCTGAGTTTTGTCCATTGCTGGGTACCTGGGACCTTCCTCCCTGCTCACTGTCTTTGCTCTGCTCATTTCTAACTGCCTGGAGCCTGGAAGTAGACGGCAGACACAGGTTGGAATTTTAGTGCCCCAGTCTACTACCTATAGAAGCTTGGATCTTTAAAAAAGAGTGTGTGTGTGTGGGGGGGGGGAGGAGATGGCAGCGAAGTAGGAGGAAGCGGATTCTACTTCCCCCTACACACAGGAGAAAAACCTACCTGATCTATGGAGGAACAGAGCAAACAGCCAACAGCACCCCACCATATATGAAAATAGGAAACCAAAAATTGTAGGAGACATTGAAAAACCAGACAGTAGAAGCTGTGAACTGATGCATACCCCAGGTCATGGGGTACGAGTCATTTGGATGAAATATGAGATAAATTCACATGGACTGCTGAGTCCTGTGGAGAAAAAGGGATGGCATGGCTTTTCTTTCAAGGGAAGCAAAAGCCTTGGCCCTCGCTCCAATGAGTTTTTATTGTCTTACTGGGCACATCACCAGAAGGTCCTCATTAACTATGCACAGGCATGCTTTAGGTAGTTACCTTATACAGAAAACAAAGGAGAGGATGCTGATAATCACACACAGAAAAGGGATATTTGCAAATGAAAAGGCAAAAGTAGTTGGACTGGTTACTGTCAGCATGGGTGAGGTAGGACAAAAGGGAGCCTAATTATAATCAATTATGGTGTTTGGACTACAAAGATGGCATCTGGACTACAAGCCAAGATGGCAGCTGACCTATAACCAAAAGAGATCGCTGACATCAGACCAGGAACCACCAATGATATGTTGCTTCTTTGTTCACAAGGAACCAATCCCCAGCTCCCACAGAAAGCCAACCCAAAATAAAACTCTCACCCTTTATCTTCTCTGTGCCGTCTTTTCTCAGCTCTTTCTTGGGGTGAGCAGGGAAATCCTCGTCCAGGAGCACAAACACCAAAATAAAACTCTTTTGCCTATTTTTTGTGTCTAATTAACATTTATTCCTCAGCGGGGTCTTAGAAAACCTTATAGTTACACTCATCCTTAGAAGGTTTAGCATGGTTTTTAGGAAGCTGTTTTGCATTAAATGTCCTCAGTTCAGGGTGAGGGAGTTTTAGCAAAAAGCAAGACTCATAGCAGCCTAGGTACATTACAAGCCTGATTCCGCACAGGAAAACCTATCCAAGGGTGTGGGTCCTGTGCATCTCCCAGTGAGAGCTGGGCCCACACCATGCAGAGCAGTCTCCCACAGTGAACACCAGGATACTCACTGGAAGAGGAAACTCAACAACAAAGGAACCACCAACAGAGAACAACAGAAAAAGGTGAAGGAGAGAGTGGAAGCCACACTAACCTCACTCAAGGACCTATCTGGAAATACAACTAAATAGTGGAGAAATTACCCAGAACAAACAACTGAACAAGAGCAAGAGAGAATCCTCAAAACCTTGTACACACGGAAGAACCAGCTTCAACACAACCTGCCCTCACCACCACAACAAAATACATGAGGTGGTGGACAGAGTGAGCCTCAGTTAACCAGCAAGTGGGAAGGACCCACCAAAGAACTACCAACAACAATCAAAACCCAAAGAAAACACAGAGCCAACTTAAATGACAGCCCAAGACGAGTGAGCTCGGGAAATCAAGGAGACTGCATCACTGAATCTCACAGCTTTTCTACCATAGAAGTTCACACCATAAACTCAGGGAGTCAGAATAGATCAATTTAAGAGCTGAGGCTAACAAAAAGAGTCTCACAAACAATGGGAAGACAAAGAAACAGTCCCCAAATGAAAGGAAAGGAGAAAGCCTCAGAAAGAATGCTAAATGAAATGAAGGCAACTCAACTATCAGATATTGAGTTCAAAGCAATGGTTATCAGGAAGCTCAATGAGCTCACAGTGAATTACCAGAAACTACAGGGAAATGACAATGAACTGACTGCAAATTATATCAACATGAAAAAGGAAGTAGAAACTATCAACAAGGGCCAAGAGGAAACGAAGACTACAATTTCTGAACTGAAGAACACAGTAGAAGGAATCAAAATTGGGATTGATGAAGCAAAATATTTGAGCAGTGAGCTGGAAGATAAAGTAGAAAAAAAACAGAAAGAGCAAGAAGAGAAAAAGGGGCTCAGAAAGAATGAAGAGGGATTAAGAGAAATTCAAGACAATATGAAATGTAACAATATCAATATAATAGGGATACCAAAAGGAGAAGAAGAAAAGCAAGGGATAGAAAACCTGTTTGAAAAAGTAATGATGGAAAATTTCCCTAATTTGATGAGAGAAAAAGTCACACAAATCCAGGAGACACAGAGAGTCCCAACCAAGAGGAACCCAAAGAGGCCCACTTCAAGACCCATCATAATTAAAATGGCAAAATTCCAAGACAAAGAGAGAATATTAAAGGCGACAAGGGAGAAACAGGAAGTAACATACAAGGGAGCCCTGATAAGGTTAGCAGCTGGCTTCTCAATGGAAACGCTCCAAGGCAGAAGACAATGGCAAGAAATAGTCTAAGTAATGAGAACCAGAGGTCTGAAACCAAGGCTACTTTACCCAGCAAGGCTCTCAATCAAGATAGAAGGCCAAATAGAGAGATTCCAAGACAAAAGAAGTCTAAAGGAATACACCTCCATCAAAATAGCTCTGCAAGAGATGCTAAAGGGACTGCTTTAACGAAAGGAAGGAAAAGAGAGAGAGAGAGGAACACAGGTACTAAAATGGCAATGAATATGTACCTATCAATAATAACCTTAAATGTAAATGGATTAAATGCTCCAATCAAAAGACATAGAATAGCTGAATGGATAAGAAAGCATGATCCACACATATGCTGCCTACAAGAGACCCACCTCAGAATAAAAGACCTACACAAACTGAAAGTGAAGGGCTTGAAACAAATTTTCCAAGCAAACCGACAGGGGAAAAAAGCCAGGGTAGCAATACTCATTTCAGACAAAATAGATTTTTTTTAAAAAGAGCCATAAAGAGAGACCCAGAAGATCACTTCATAATACTCAAGGGAAGAATCCACCAAGAAGATATAAACATTATAAATATATATGCACCCAACATAGGACCATCCTAATACATAAAGAAAAAAATCTTAGAGGACTTCAAGAAAGATATTGATAGCAACACAATTATAGTGGGAGATTTTAACACCCCACTGTCAAAAATGGACAAATCTTCCAAACAAAATATCAACAAAGATATTGTGGCATTGAACAATGCCCTAGAGGAAATGGACTTGACCGATATATATATACAGAGCCCTCCATCCCAAAGAAGCTAAATAAACATTCTTTTAAAATGCACATGGAACATTTTCAAAGATAGACCACATGATACAACACAAAACAAGCCTCAACAAATTCAAGAAAATTGAAATCATACCACACATTTTCTTGGATCACAAGGTACTGAAACTAGAAACCAACCCCAAGGGGGAAAAAAAAACCAAAACACTCAAAATCATGGAGATTAAATAGCATGCTATTAAACAATGAATGGGTCAAGGATGAAATTAGGGAAGAAATCAAAAAGTTTCTGGAAACAAATGCAAATGAACTCTCAACAACCCAAAACTTATGGGACACAGCAAAGGCAGTCCTGAGAGGGAAGTTTATAGTGATACAGGCCTACCTAAAAAGGATAGAAACATTTCAAACAAACAACCTAACCCTATGCCTACAAGAACTTGAGGAACAACAACAAAGACAGCCCAGAGCAAGTAGAAGGAAGGAAATAACCAAGATCAGAGCAGAATTAAATGAAATAGAGACTAAAAGCAGAATTCTAAGAATCAATGAATCCAAGAGCTGGTTCTTTGAAAAGATAAACAAAATTGGCAAGCCTTTAAGCAGACTCATCAAGAAAAAAAGAGAGAAGACCCAAATAAACACAATCAGAAATGAAAGAGGAGAGATTACAACTGATACCACAGAAATACAAAGGACTGTAAGAAATTACTATGAGGAACTATATGCCAAGAAATTTGAAAACCTAGGTGAAAAGGACAAATTTCTAGAAAAATATAATGTTCCTAAACTCAATAAAGAAGAAGCAGAAAGCCTGAACAGATCAGCAACAGCAGATGAAATTGAAGAAGTAATCAAAACACTCCCAACACACAAAAGCCCTGGACCAGATGGCTTCGCAGAATTCTACAAAGCATCTAAAGAAGAGCTAGCCTCTATCCTTCACCGACTATTCCAAAAATCCAAAATGATGGAAGACTCCCAAACTTTTTTTATGAAGCCAGCATAATCCTAATCCCAAAACCAGGTAAAGATACAACAAAGAAAGAAAACGTCAGGCCAATATCGCTGATAAATATAGATGCTAAAAATCCTCAACAAAACATTGGCAAACCATATCCAATAATACATTAAAAAGATCATACACCATGATCAAATGGGATTCATCCCAGGGATGCAAGGGTGGTACAATATTTGCAAATGAGTAAATGTAATACATCAAATAAACAAAAGCAAAGACAAAAATCACATGATCATATCAATAGATGTAGAAAAAGCATTTGATAAGGTACAGCACCCATTTATGACAAAAACACTCATCAAAGTGGGAATAGAGGGAGCATCCCTCAACATAATAAAGGCCATATATGAGACACCTACAACCAACATCATACTCAATGGGCAAAAACTAAAATCTTTTCCACTAAGAACAGGAACAAGACAAGGTTGTCCACTTTCACCACTTCTATTCAACATAGTATTGGAAGTTTTAGCCACAGCAATCAGACAAGAAAAAAAATAAAAGGCATCCAAATTGGAAAGGAGGAAACAAAACTGTAATTGTTTGCAGATGACATGATAGTGTACATAGAAAATCCTATAGACTCCACCAAAAATCTGCTTGACCTAATAAACCAATTTGGCAAAACAGCAGGATACAAAGTCAATATCCAGAAATCAAGGGCATTTTGTATACCAACAATGAAACAGTAGAAGCAGAAATCAAGGGAAAAAATCCCATTTGATATATCAACAAGAAAAATAAAATTCCTAGGAATAAACCTAACCAAAAAGGTAAAAGACCTATACTCAGAAAACCATGCAACACTGAAGAAAGATATCAAGGAAGACACAAACAAATGAAAACATATACCGTGCCCATGGATCAGAAGAATTAACATCATCAAAATCTGTATACTACCCACAGCAATTTACAGATTCAATGCAATACCTATTAAAGTACCAATGGCATATTTCACAAACATAGAACAAACAATTCAAAAATTCATATGGAACTATAAATGACTCCAAATAGCTGCTGCAATTTTGAAAAAGAAGAGCAAAGTAGGAGAGATCACAATACCTGATACCAAACTGTATTACAAGGCCACAGTAGTCAAATCAGCCTGGTACTGGAATAAACACAGTCATATGGACCAATGGAACAGAACAGAGAGCCCAGAAATAAACCCAAGTCTCTACAGTCAATTAATATTTGACAAAGAGGGCAGCAACTTAAAAAGGAGTAAAAATGGCCTCTTCAACAAATGCTGTTGGAGCTAGACAGCCACAGACAAAAGAATGAAACTCAAGCACCAACTTACAGCATACACAAAAATAAATGCAAGGTGAATAAAAGATTTATATATAAGCTGTGACACCATTAAAATTTTAGAGGAGAACAAAGGCAAGAAAATCTCAGATATTTCATGCAGAAACATTTTTCCTGATATGTCCCCTAGGGCAAGGGACGTAAAGGAAAGAATAAACAAATGGGACCTCATCAAAATAAAAAGTTTCTGCATGGCAAAAGAAAACAGTATTAAAATAAAAAGAGAGCCAACTATATGGGAAAACATATTTGCCAATGATACCTCAGACAGGGGTTTAATCTCCAAAATATATAAAGAACTCACATGACTCCTCTCTAAGAAGAGAAGCAACCCAATTAAAAATTGGGCAAAGGACTTGAAAAGACACTTCTCCAAGGTCTCCAAGGAGGACATACAAAGGATCCAAAGACACATGAAATGATGTTCAATATTGCTAGCTATCAGAGAGATGCAAACTAAAACCACAATAAGATACCACTTCACACTGGTCAGAATGCAGCATAAACAAAGCAACAAACAAGTGTTGGAGAGGTTGTGAAGAAAGGGGAACCCTACTGCACTGTTGGAGGGATTGTAGACTGGTACAACCACTATGGAAAACAGCATGGAATTTTCTCAGGAAACTAAAAATGGATCTGCCTTTTGACCCAGCAATTTCATGCTAGGATTATATCCTAAGAACCCTGAAAAACCAATCCAAAAGAACGTATGCACCCCAGTGTTCATAGCAGCACAATTTACAATAGCCAAGTATTGGAAGCAACCTACATGCCCATCAGTAAATGAGTGGGTCAAAAAACTATGGTACATTTACATAATGGAATTCTTTGAAGCAGAAAGAAAGGTGCTTCCTACCCTTTGCAACAGCATGGATGAAAGTGGAAAGCATTATGCTAAGTGAAATAAGCCAAGCAGTGAAAAACAAATACCATATGATCTCACCTTTAGCAGGAACCTAAACAACAAAACAAACAAACAAGCAAAATATAACCAAAGACACTGAAATTGAGAACAGGCTGACATTGACCAGAGGGGAGAGAAGAGGAAATTTCAAAGGAAAAGGGGAAGGGTTTGCAGGAACAAGTCTAAAAAACACATGGACAAAAACTAGGGGGGTGGAAATGGGAGGGAGGTGGGGCGGGTTGGGAGGGGTTGGCTGGAATGGGAGTAAAAGACAGAAAACTGTACCTGAACAACAATTAAAATAAAATAAAAATAAATCTTGGTTAAATAAGTTTTCCAATATTCAGACTTACATTATCCCTTGATTTAAAAAGGTTAAAGATTAGAAGAATTGATCAAAATATTTTTAAAAGTTCATAATTTAGGAAGAATATTCTAAGAGGCATTTGGATGCTTAGCATAGACTGACTACTGAAGATAAAATCCAAGTACAGTGTGAAAAAAATGATAGACTGAGAAAGAGGGAGAGAGATGGAGAAACAAATAGCAGTCATGTAGGGACCTTGAACCAAATAATTGAAATTCTTGCCATTAAATAGTAAAAAAGTCATTTTATTGTTTCCAGGCCCTATAATTGTGAAAAGTAAAAGTTTATGCATTTACAATACATATACAACTATTACCTATGTTTATTAAACACCAGCTAGTCACTGGATTGTACCTTTTATTTTGATCATATTTACAATTGTTCATACAAGGTAATAGTATGAGTAGAAACTTATTTTATACTTCAAAGTATTCAGGGGAAATAGAATTCTATTCTCCAAGGCCTTTCTTCTTTTTCATTTAAAATTTCTAAACCCCTAGAGACCATACTGATATAAATAAATTATTGAATGAATTAATAAATGAAGGAGAAGAGATAAATCTCCTATGCAAAAGTATTCCAAATAATTTATGTAGATACTCCATCTAAGAACAAGGAGAAAGTTTACAGAAGAGAAACTGCAAACACTGTGTCAGTCAAGTGATCAAGGTCAACATTAAGAGCCCATAAGCCATGTTGATAGCATGTATCCCTGACATGATATAATAAAAATGCCAGTTTACCTCTGTGGTCTTCTCCAATAGCATCAGACAACTTTCAGTGGAACATCCTATAAAATGCCTGACCAGTACTGCTCAAAACTGTCAAGGTCTTCAAACATAAGGAAAAGTCTGAGAAAGTGTCACAATCAAGAGGTGTCTAAGGATACATGACAACTGAATGCCACGTGGAATCTAATGAATGAAATGAATGGATGAACAAAATAAAAACAGAGGAATGATACATGGAACAGACTGACAGCTGCCAGAGGGGAAGGGCATCGGGGGACCACATGAAAGGAGGTGAACGGATTAAACAAAACAACATACAGACGAAACATAGACACAGACAGCAGTATTGTGATAGCCACAGGGAAATGAGAGAGAGAGTGGGTAGAGGTGGGAAAGGGGTGGAAAATGGGGACAGAAGGAGACTTTATTTCAGGCAGTGGTTTTGCAAACCAATGTCACTCCAATAAATTTAATTTAAAAAATGTAATGTGGTAGCCTACATGAGATCATGGAATAGAGGAAGGTATTAGGTGAAAACTAAGGAAATCTGAATAAACTATTGACTTCATGTAATAATAATGATTCAGGTTTTTTTTCATTAATTACAACAAATGCATCATACTAAGTAAGATATTAACAGGGGAAACTGTACACGGGAACAATTTGTATCATCTCAATTTTTCTTTAAATCTAAAACTGTTCTCAGAAAAATAAAGT
Organism: Tonatia bakeri; assembly: GCA_004024845.1. NCBI lineage: Eukaryota > Metazoa > Chordata > Mammalia > Chiroptera > Phyllostomidae > Tonatia > Tonatia bakeri. The sequence goes on from PVIA01017635.1 coordinate 11,762, forward strand.
CTATTAAAAATAAAGACTATCATCAAGTTAGATGACAACTATTTCTTTATTCTGAGAAAAATCAACGTTACTTAAATGATGGATTTGAAAGGAAATGTAAAGTCTCTTTTGCAGCCTACTCAATGCAAGGATACCATTCAAGCCTGTTGTCCCATCTCTCAGTTTTCTCCTTAACCTGCTGCTGACCTGTGTTTGATGTTTCCATTGCACATTCCTCACCACTGTCTCTGGGGACTTCTGCTAAACACCTACTTAACTTCTGTTCTTTAAGGCAACAAAGGGTCTTTATCAGTCCCTGGAACCAGACAATACACCAATACACCTATTTAACTTCTGTTCTTTAAGGCAACAAAGGGTCTTTATCAGTCCCTGGAACCAGGACCCCTAGGGAATGCATTGTTCCTCAGCACAATTGATCCCAAAGTGGCCGGATCTGAAGAGAGAAAACAACTTGTTCCTTTGAATGTTTAAAAACCTCCAAAATGCTAATGTGTCTTTTGCTGAGGTAATCATTTCTCCTAGGAATAGAAAGAACTCTAAAAATTCTCTGCCCTTCCACACATGTTGGTTCAGAATTTAATAAGTATTTGAATATGTGTTTAGCATTTTGCTATGCAGTATAGAAAATGCAGCAAAGCTCATCTGTCGCAGATCAACAATACAATATATAAAATATACAACCAAGGAAAATTAACAATACAAGAAACTGCACAGAGCAATGTATATTGAAGTGCCACATGAATGACACAGATCATGTGTGTTTTCAATACAGAAGGGAGATCTCTGTGTTCAAGTGAAATAATAGGAGCATTGATGGTATTTGCTGTATACCAGGCAGGCATTGGTCTAAGTAGTATGTATGGTAATAATAGATCTATTAAAGCCCTGTATGTTGTATATTACTATCATCAATATGTTTTCATAACTAATAATAACATGGTATCACTATCATTTTACTGTTGCAGATAAGGGGATTAGGGCATAGAGCCTAAGATGCACAACTAATAGAAAAGCTGCGATATAAACCCAGATGATCTGGACCCGTAGTTCAGACAAATGACCAGAATACAATATACTGCTTTATATTATAGCAGACCTTGTGAGGAGATGGAACTCTCCTGAGACACAGAAAACAATTAAGAACAGTAAAAAAACAAGCAGAGAGCATTTCTTATGCAAAAGTTAGATCAAAGGAATGAAACTGCATAAGAACTCTTTGTGCAAATGTGAAGAAAAGGGAACCCTCCTGTACTGTTGGTGGGAATGCAGATTAGCAGCCACATGGAAAACAGTATGGAGTTTCCTCAAAAAATTAAAAATGGAACTGCCTTTTGGCCCAGTGATTCCACTTCTAGGAATATATTTCAGAATTCTGAAATGCCAATTCAAAACAATATATGCACCCTTTTGTTCAAAGCAGCCTTATTTATAATCACCAATATCTGGAAATAGCCCAAGTGCCCATCAGTAGCTGAGTGCATAAAAAAGCTGTGGAATATGTATACACTGGAATACTATACAGCAGTATATAAAAAAAAGGTGCTCTCACCTTTTGTGACAGCAGGGATGGACCTAGAGACTATAATGCTAAGTGAAATAAGCCAGGTGGCAAAAGACAAAAAACATATGATTTCACCTTTAACAGGAACCTGATCAACAAAACAAATAAGCAAGTAAACTATAACCAGAGACACTGAAATAAAGAACAAACTGACAGTAACCAGAGGGAGCGGAAAGAGGGATAACAGGGGAAAATAGGGAAAGGGTCACCAAGGAACATGTACAAAGGATACATGGACAAATCCAGAAGGGTGGGAGGTGGGTATGGGTGGGGCAGGGAGGAGAGGTGGGGGGGAAATGGAGACAGCTGTACTTGAACAACAACAAAAAAGAAATGGTGAAGAAGACTTATAAATGGCCAACAGATATATGAAAAGATGATCAACTTCACTAGCTATCAGGGACATGCAAGTCAAAACTACAATGAGATACCACCTCACACCTGTTAGAATGGCTATTATCACTAAGACAAAATAATGACAGTTGGATAGTTTATGGAGAAAAAGGAACCTTCATTCACTGCTGGTGGAAATGTAAACTGGTACAGTCACTATGGAAAACAGTATGGAGGTTCCTCAAAAAAAACAAGAATGGAACTACCACATGGGGAGCTACCCAGCAACCCCTCTTCTGCATATCTACCAAAAAATTTGAAAACACTTATTTGCAAAGATATATGCACCCCTATGTTCATTATTCACAGTGGACAAGACATAGAAACAACTAAAATGTCCTTCAACAGAATACTATGTAAAGATGTCCTATATATATATATATACAATGAAATACTGCTTACCCAGAAGAAAAGATGAAATGCTGCCATTTGCAACAAAACAGAGGGACCTTGAGAATATCATGCTAAGTGAAATAAGTCATTCAGAAAAAGCTAAAACCATATGATTTCATTCATATATGGAATATAAAGCTGAAAGTTGTGAACAAATAAGAAAAAACAGACAAACAAAAACTCGTAGACACAGACAATAGTATGGTGGTTACCAGGGGGAAAAGGGAGGGAGCTAGTAAAGGGTAAAGTGAGCAAAATTTATGGTGATGGAAGATGATTTGCCTTTGGGTGGTGGGCACACAATGCAAAATATAACTCATGTATCACAGAAATCTATACTTGAAACCTACATAATCTTATTAACCAATGTCACCCCAACAAATTTAATAAAAAATTAAATTAAATTAAATTAAATAAAAGCTTAGTATTCTTTCATTCAAGGACATTTATTTTAGGGAATTTATTCAATGAGTATATGAATAAGTGTGTGAACTGATACCCCTTTACAGTCAGTTATTCATCTGAGCGTTGATTCTAGTAGCAAAAGATGTTGATCAATTGAAATGTCCTTCAATGGATGATTATTCTAATCAATAGAAGTTTCACTGTATGGAATACTTTACATATACAAAAACATTTTAAGCTCTTTGTGTACTAACATAGGAAGATTTCCACTATACCATACATTTAAGTAAAAAAAAAAATGAAGAACAGTACCTATATCCATTCTGTTTAGAAAAAAGCAAAATTTAATCATCTAAATTTATGTCTGCCTAAAAATGCATAGAAATACTGGAATACTAATGGAAGTATAATGACAGGTGACTGAGCATAGATAAAGTAATGAAAAACAGCTTTTACTGTATATCTTTTACACTTTCTGCTATGTAAAAGCTTTTTTAAAATCACATAATGCATTCCTCCACCTCCACATTTCATGTCCATGGGCCATACTTATTAGTTCTTTGGCTTCTCCATGTTCTATACTATTCTTAACCTCCCCTTGACTATTTTGTGCCTGCCT
>PVIA01017636.1:0-15123 GCA_004024845.1 Tonatia bakeri
GGCCTTCTGACCAGCGTGGCCGGGGAGAGGAAAGGACCTGCCCAAGGTCACCCCGGTGACAGGCCGACTGGGGCCTTAGCCATGACCCTGGACTAGTTGCTGTCCTGGGTCTCAAGTCCAGGGTCACACTGATGGGTCACTAAATGCTCAGATAAAAGATGGAGACATGAGGGACAGATGCTGTGCCTGGAGCTCATGAGGATATTCGAAGGGAGACGTCACTCTGAGTCCCCGGGCGGGGGCTTCCTCCAGGTCCCCGGCTTCTGTGAAGCCACCGCCACCTCTGCCGCCATCTCCCCGCTCCTCCTCAGTCCCTCTGCTGGCTCCTGCATCTGCCCCTGCTCCACACGCTGCCGAGCGGTCACTCCCAGAGCGGTGCCCCCGACACCGGGTGGGCTGCACGACCCCCTGGGGGAGGGGCGTGAGCTCCGCCCCACAGGACAGGAGACCCCCCCAGAGGGCAGCTGGAGTGATGTGTCCACGCCAGCCCCCCGGACTGGCCTGAGGGCTCTGTGCCCCTGGACAGCAGCCCACTAGGCAGGAAGTATGTTCCCCCCAGACGTTTCCTTTTTAAACATTCTGGGGCCCTGGCAGAGGGCGCGGCAGTGTGCCGGGAACCTTCCGGTGTCTCTGAAGAAGACAGACGGGCGGCCTCTTCCCAGCGCCTGCCAGGCTAATGGGTGTTCCACTTGGGTTTGCCTTGTTCCCGCGGTCAGTTATGACTGAGTGGCCGATGTCAGGACAAAACACTCCTCAGCTCACCCTGGCGGCAGCCTCCGGGCACGAACGCCGCAGAAACTCCCTCCTGTAACAAGGTCTGTCCTCACGCAGCCGCCGGAGCGCCTGCTGGAACCCAGGGCTCATTTGTCTTCTGGGCCCACACAGGAACAGACGCGGCCGAGGCGGCAGCCGCCTCCCACCCGCCTCCCGTCCACCCCTCCACCTCCTGCCTGAGTGGGGCTTCCCTGCCAGGCCCCCCAGACTCCCAGGGATGCTCAGACTGGCCCCACGTCAGCTCGAGGCTCAGGGATTGCTGCCCACCGGCAGCCGGGCCTGGCCAGGTCTCATCGGGGACAGCAGTGGGGTCCCCTTCGGTCGCCCCTGCTATCTACCACCCGAGTTGAGGCAGGCTCCTCCAGGGCACCCCTGTCTCCAGAGGTCACGGGCTCTGAGGTCATTTTCCTTAAGAAATGACCAGAAGGTGAGCCAGAGATGGGGGGCCACACACCCCCTGCCACTGACAAGGGCCAGGAGGGGGGGAGGAGGTGCCCAGTGGGCCCAGGGCTCCGTGGAGGATGCACGTTTTACAATGTGAGTCACTTGTCCGTCAAATCTGTCACCCTGCAAGTTCCACAGGGGCCAGCCCGACCTCCGGCTGTGCCCCCGAAATTACAGTGGAGGAGGTGGGGCGCACGCGCAGGGGTTGCCTGAGGTCTGTGCGCACTGCGGCCGTGGATGCCACAGTCCGGCCTCACCATCAGGGTCCCGCCCTCACCATCGGGGCCCCTATCACGGGCTGGGCCTCAGCCGAGCGGACAAGGGGATGGGGGGGACGGGGAGCAGTGCCTCGCAGAGCCCACCACCCCACCCGCTGCTGCGTGGCTCCCGGCCTTGGCAACGGCGCCTTAATTATCCGACGCAGGACAGAGACGGCCCCCGGGTGGCAGAGCTGGCTCGAGCAATGCGACATCTCCATCCGCACCTCACAACGGAGCGGCAGAGCTCTGGATGGCTGGACACCTCATTTCGTTGATTTATTGCCCAAAGGGTGACTGAGTGCCCGCCGGCCCCGAGCTGCCGGCGCCAGGAGTGGGGAGGGCAGAGCGGCGTGCTGGGCGCCGTCCCCGGGGGAGGAGCGCCACCGCCCGGGGGGCTGGGTGGTCTGCAGTCCTCCCCAGGGGCCTGACCCAGGCAGAGGTCAGGGGGTGGTGCACAGGAGGCAAAGGCCAGCAGGAGGGAGGCAGGCTGGGCAGGGACAGCGGGCCGCCCTCCCGGGCATCGGAGTGGCAGGTGTGCAGGCTCACAGGTGAGTGAGGACCGATGGCCCGTCAGGTGGCAGCGGGACGCACCCATGGGAGACCAGGGGTGGAGCTGGGTGGGGTGGGCCTGGCTGGCTTCGTCGGTCACCCTTGATGGCGCTGTCTCCTGACAGCGGTGGGCTTCCGGGGGTGGCTGGGCCCCCCTCCACTCCTACCAGGAGAGGGGCTGTGGGGAGACCCTGAGTTCTCACTGGCCGGTGCCTTCGCCCCTTTGCTCTGCTGCCCGCCGGGTGCATATCATCCGAAGGCCAGACGGACCTCGCCGTGGCAGGAGCGTCAGGGTCACTGGGGCCCCGTCCTCTGTAGCAGCGACCTCCACGCCGCGGTCACGCACCCTGACCAGTCTGACAGACAGATTACGTCCTCCCCTCCCTGAGGGAGGGTCGGTGATGGTCCCCTGATGCTCTGGACGGAAATATGCAAACGCCCCGTGACTTCATGGCCCCCTGTCTGTCTCCCGGGACACTGGGCTCCTCCGAGTCCTCCCCGCATCCCCATGGCCCCTTCTCATCGGACCTCGGCCAAAGGCACTGCCGAGCAGTGCCCCTCCCTGGTGACGGTCCCTGCAGCAGAGTCGTTTGTTTTGTTGGTGGCACTCACCCCAGAGCAGCCGCTCCAGAACATGTCCGTCCGCTTTTCTGAATCGGCCTCCAGTCTCAGCGGCAGGCGCATCCAGTGGGCAGGGCCCTCCGTCCGTGACCCCTGAGCCTCCAGGAGTCTAGAGGTCAGGGCCACGGCACTCAGGGGGCTCGTTCAGGGAGTGCACCTGCCCACACGTGCCGATGCTGACCCCATGCTCCTGGGAGGCTCCCGCCCACCTGAGCTGCTTCGAAGCCACTGTATCACTGGGGCTGTGTGGGGGGAGGGGTGATGGCCGGGACAGGCATGTGACTGGGGCACCCTTAACCCCGTGTGTGTCCCAACACCGGCCCGAAGCAAGGGGCACCGCTGGACTGGACTTCCACCATCGCGGCAGAGTGGGCCCTTCCAGCAACACGTAGGAAGTGGTGCCCGTGTTTATGGGCCGGATTCCCGGAGCCCACGACCTGTGAAGGAGTGGGCAGTGAGGGGGAAGGGTGGCTGAGCTCTCGTGAGTGACCGAGCCTGCGGTCCCCCAGGCCTGCTGGCCGGGGCTCCTGGTCCTGCCCCGGGGCGGCCCCTTGGTGAGCACACCCAGATCCAAACGTGAGAACCGCTCGGGAGAGACAAGGCCAGGATGTAGTGAAATAACTCACTCTAAGGTTTTCCTGTGAGTGGGGCAGGTGTGTGGGAGTGGGGTGAGAGGCCCCCACGGGCCCTCAGCAGCCAGGGCCACCCCTTGGGCACATGTGCCCAGACAGGGGACAGCTTCTCTTGGCAGACGAGCCCTGGCCCTGGTGCGACCGGCTCAGAACCTCGAGGAGGGGAGCATCCCTGGTGGCAGCGTGGTCACAGGCAGACGGACCACACTTTCAACTGTCAGGGGAGGACCCAGTGTCTCGGAGTCTGACCGGGCCGCCCTCACATGGACAGAGGCCAATCGAGTGCCGAGTGCTGGAGAACGCCCCCAGGATCGTTCCGACGTTGAGCATTTATCGGCCCTTTTTAGCTCTCTCCGAGTGGCTTTAACACGAACAAGTGGCCCACAAGAGCGCCATTCCACCGGTCTCTCACTCCAGCCGCGGCGTGCTTGTCAGCGGGCCTTCACCCGTGTGGCGGAGCTGCCGGCGGAGCTGCCTCGCCAAACTGGCGGCGAAGCGTGCACGGTGCGGGGCTTGGCCTAGCGCTGGATGGGTGCAAGGGGCCCGGCTCCACTCTGCTTGCTCACAGACATCGAGGGAGGGCGTGGGGTGTGGCCCCGAGGGCTCATTAAGTCCTGGCCGTGGCGGAGCCTTGGTAAGCTGGGCTGGCACCCAATGGTGCGGGGCAGGGCCCCACCTGGGTGGCATGGGCACACTCCTCACCAGTCTGGGTTCCCGGGATAGTTTGGAGGAAACGGGGCTCCGGTACAACTTGCCTCCAGAAAAGCATTTCGTGGAGACGCAGAGGGCAAATCCATTTCTAGTTCACATCCTGCCGCCCATGCGCCCAGGAAGGACGCCTGGGGTGGGGGCGGGGTGGTGGGGACTGGGACTCTGAGGACAGAGGGCTTGTCACCGGCATCTCCTGCATCGGTGGCCAGAGCTTTCCCCGGGGAAGCCCACTCTCCACCTGCCGATGGTACTGCGGTGGCAGAATGAGGACCAGTGTCACCAACAGGCTGAGATGGGGGATGGGGGGGGGGCTCGATGCTGCTGCCTTAACAACAGGGGTCTGGGTGAGGGGATCTGCCCCTGGCTTTGAGCTGTGACTGAGGGTGGAGCCACCAGGGCAGCCTGGCGGCCGGGGAGAGAGACCAGGGGGGACACGGACGGACTCGGGTCCCAGATGTCCCCTCCCTTGCGGCTCTGGAGTGGAGGCGGCGACCTGCTCACCAATGCACATGCCGTGGCATCCCACACAGCAGCCGCTCCGTCTAAACAAATTCCGTCACTCGGCGTTTTTCTTGAGGCCGTTTTTTCAGAGCAGCTTTAGGGTCAACTAAAGTGGGAGGAAGACACAGAGGTTTCTCGTCCACCCTCCGCCCCACCCGCACACACGGCCTCTCCTCCCACGGCGCCCCCAGCAGGTGGGGCGTCTGTCACCCTCCATGAACCCACAGGGCACGTCACTGTCACTGGGAGTCCACAGCGTGCGTCATGCTCCCTCGGGGCTGTGTGTCCTGTGGGCTGGGACACACATGCAGTGCTACATGTCCCTCGCTGCAGAGTCACCCTGAGGAGTCTCACCGCCCCAAAACCCTGTGCTCTGCCAGGGCGTCCTTCTCCCTCCCCAGCTCCTGGTGACCACAGCTCTGTCACCGTCCCCGCAGGTCTGCCCTTTCCAGAGTGTCTCGGGGCTGGAGTCCCACAGCGAGTGGCCTGTTGAGACTGGCTGCTTTACCTCGGGCACACGCACTTGGGTCCCCCGCATCCATCCGGGGCGTGAGGGCTCTTCCCTCTCCAGCTCCTGCACTGTCTGGATGGGCCGCTGTTTATCCGCCTCTTCCCAGATGAGGGACATCTCGGTGGCCTCCCGGTTTGGTCGCCTGTGAGCACAGCCGCCACAGACACCTGTGCACAGGTCCCGTGTGGATGTGTCCCAGCCCCTTTAGGTAGACACCGAGGAGCACGGTGGTGCAGCCGTCTGGTGAGAGTGAGCTCCGTCTTGTGAGAACCCCCAGACTGCGTGCGTTCCAGCGCGGCCACCCTGCTGCGCCCCACCAGCAGTGAGGACAAGTTCCTGTGGCTCCTCGTCCTCGGCTGGGGTTTCAGGGTCCTAGTGGGTGTGCCTCAGGGTCTCACCATTGTCGTCATGATTGCATGTCCCTGGCCCCCGGACGATGTGGGAAATCTTTTCACGAGATCGATCACTCACTCACCATCTGCAGGTCTTCGGTGAGGCGTCCGTTAAGGTGTTAGGTCCAGTTTTAACTGGGGTGTTTGTTCTCTTACTGTGGATCGCTAGGGGTTTGTTATATTTTGGGGGTAACAGACCCTCATGGGATGTGTCTTTTGCAAATATTTTCTGTCCATCTGTGGCTTTATTTATCATCGAAGACTCTGGATGTTGCCCTGTCTTTGAAAGAGCAGAAGCTTCGAACGTCGATGGAGCCCCGCACGTTGACAATTGTCCTCCTGGGCCACGTCTCATGTGTTGCGTCTGAAAATGCACCAGCACCCTCAGGCTGCCGAGCTCTCCCCCGGGGTTGCCTTGCAGGAGTTTCCCCATGCCCCTCTGCACGTTTAGGTCCGTGATTCATCATCAGTCTGTGATCCACCGTGTCCAAGACCCGTCAACTCAGTTTACGTGGGTTTACTCCGGGGCTCCCAATTCCGTCCCCCAGTCCGTCCGCCTGTTCTTTCGCCGGCCCCACGCAGCAGCTGCGGAGTGAGCCTGGGGGCTGGGGCGCGCCGGTCAGGCCTCCAGCTCTGTTCTTCCCCAGCGTGACGGCGGCCGTGCCGGGTCTTTTGCCTCTTCGTACAAACTTCAGAATCGGCTTGTTGATGCCCTTCGAACAGCTTCCTGGGGTTCCTAGTGAGGCTGCTTAGACTCTGCAGATCAAGTTCGGAAGGACTGGCATCGGGACAGCACTGGGTCCCCCATCCGTCCCAGGTTCTCCATGCAGACCACGCACGCGCACTGTTAGGGTCGTACCCACTTTAAAGGAGGTGCTGATACGTATGCCACTGTGTTCAATGCCAGATTGCACTTGCTCACTGCTGGCTGGCTCATGGGAAAGAGATGGACTTCTCTGAACTAGCCTTGTCTCCCGTAACCTTGCTACAATCAGTTATCAGTTCCAGGATCGTTTTTGCCCATTCTTGGGTTTCCTGCGTCTGTGCACTGAGGTGGTGTTAGGTGTTCCTTCTTCCGAAGCTGCAGAACTTCCATTTCCTCCTCTCGCCTCCTGGCCTTGGCGAGCACTCCGGTGTGAGGCAGAACGTGGCTGGGGCAGGGACGCCTCTGTCCTGTGCCCCGTCTTGGTGGGGAAGGTTCCCGTCTGCCGCCACCAGCTGCGAGGTCAGCCGCCGGGCTCTGGCTGGCAGTCGTCATGCCGTGGGTCTGGGACAGAGCCCCTGCCACTGCCTGAGGGGTGTCCCGCCCCTGAGGTTCCTGCCGGCACCGTACCCCTCTTCAGGCTGTTGAGTTGTCTGGGGCCACGGGTCTCACTCTGGGTGGTGGGCTCAGTCCCTGTCCCCGATGCGTTCCTGTCCTTCAGAAATGTGTGTGGACGGGGCGGACCCCACTCGACTGGACAGCCGGGACTGGACACCCGGGAGGGGACTTCATGGCTCCGTGTGTCCGGTTTCTGGCGTGGTGTAAGGAGACACTAACACAAAAGTCACTGTCGATTTTATTTTTAAAGCAGAGGCGGTTATTTGGGACCAGGAGGACTCTCGGGTCCTTTGGGATAATTCGCTGCTCAGGGTCCAGAGGGGGAGCTGTGGTGAGCGGGCGGCACTGCTCACGCGGGGCCTCTGATCCTCGCTCAGAGCTCCTGCTGGGTTTAGAGACTGGGCACTTACGGACCAGGTAACTCCACGGCTAAGGACGCGCCCCGAGTGATGTAGTGCGAACTCGGGGGGCTGCCCGCATGGGTGGTCCCAGGGGACCCGAGAGAGAGGACCCGGGGCCAGGCTTCGCTGATTCTCCGCTGGTGAGGAGGGGCTCCCTGCTGGGGGGGGGGGTGGCTCGTGGCGGCAGGACACGTCGGAGTTGGGGCATCTGGGTGCCGGGGGGCCCCTCGGCAGTTCTGACAACTGAGCCTGGGGTCCAGATCTGGGGCCTGCCACCTGGGGTCAGGGAGACCGACACCCACGGGACAGTGGCTGAGCTGCCCTCCCGGAGGGCGTTCCCCGCGAGAGGAGGGACCACTCTCGGTTTCTGTCCTGAGTGGAGGGGGCGGGGGGCCGACAGGAGGACCGGAGTGAACACCGCCGCCCTCCCGCAGGGGAGGGCTCAGGCGCCCACGGCTGCCCCTCCAGACGCCAGCTGCGCGTCCCAGGGACACCGCCTCTGACCAGCAGCTGCAAGCGCGGGGTCCCCACGGCCCTTCCGTACGTTGGATGGTTTGCTGGAACGACACCACGTGCTCGGGAAGACTCTTACTTCTACTGGCTGATTATACAGGGGGTGAGTCCGGAACAGCCAGACGGAGGAGACCAATAGGAAAGAACACAGGGCGGAGGGGCGGGGCTGCTCCCAGGCCACGCCCCCCTCTGGTCCAGGCCCTCCCGCACCTGGATGTGCCCGCCACCCTGGAAGCCGGCTCCGCGGAGAAAGGGCCAGACGGGGACACGAGGCCCCAAGCTCAGGCCTGCTCGTCCTCCCCTGGGTCAAAGGGGCTTCCAGCCGGCGGCGCTCCTTACCGAGGGCGCTTCCAGATCTTTCCAAGGAGGGCAGAGAACCCGCGCGCAGTCTCCTTCTTTCTCCCTGTGCTGCGCTACCCTTTTTCCTCATTACGCCTGAGCCTATTAATAACCACCATTTGTCTTAATTCAATAAAAAGATGACGGATCGTGTTTGCCAGGGTGTCACCGAGCTCCCGAGGGTGATGGATGGGCCGCAGCGCGGAAGCGACAGCGACCCGCCTCCTCGCAGCGGCGCGGAAGGAGCCGGCTTCCTCCGCGGCAATGGGGGCTCGGGGCAGGGGGTTTAGCGCGCCCAGGTGCGCGCGGTCTCCTGCGGAGTCCAGTGCAAAGCAGACCTCTGCCCTGACGAGCTGGTTCTGAATCTTGGTCTGGGACGACAGGCTGGACCTGGGCGGCTTCCGTGGGGGCAGCCGGAGTCGGCCTTTTCTCCATTCCGCGCCTAGCCGCGGCGCCGCCCACCGGGGTGCTGGCGGGGAGAGCGCTGCCGCCGGCTCTGTCCCGGGCGGAGGACGGCGTAATGCAAACCCACCGCCCGCCCTGCCCCCAGCGCCTCAGGCAGTGCTCGTGGGAGCCGCAGGCCGGACGAGACACACCGGCGCCGCTGTGTGCCCCCACCACCCAGCTCCCACCCGCAGGCCCCGCGGATGCCTGGCTAGGCCTTCCAGATCTGACACCTCCTTCGTCCACACAGCCCCCTGTGGACTCCGTCTGGATCCCTGTACTCTGTGGAACCTACCAGCCCTTCCAGAACCTTCCAGACCCTTCCCCAGGGCTCTCCCCAGGACCTGTCACGTCACTGTATTGCCCTGTGACGGGTCACCTCCTTCCCCTCCCTGCAGAGGGTTCCAGCAGGGAACCCCCGGGTCCTTCCGGCTGACCCCCAGCACCGCCCCGTGGATCACGCTGGCCGCCCCCCACCCGCTGTCCCACCGCTCTCCTTGCCAACAACAAAGTCGTGGAGGGGCGAACAGGAAGCATGAGAGCGAAGGCAGGCGGGTCCCCCTTCCGGGCCCCCGTCTGTGTGTCTGCGCTGGGCCTCGCGCAGAGGGACAGGGGGTGCCACGAACGCACGGGCTCTGAGACGGGCGCCCAGCCCCAAATGGCGGTGGCCCTTCCGGCCCGCGTGGGCAACCCGGCCAGAGACCTAGTGGATGGGCTGCGCGGAGGGCGGAGACTCGTCCCGGGAAAGGAGCGAGACGGGGAGATGGGAGGGTCAGGGAGCCCCGGAGGGAGGGGGAGGCCGCTGGACTCCGCGGCTGGCGCGAGCACACCAGTATTCTTCCGTAAGTGGGTCACATGTGTGAGTGGGTTCCCTTTCATGTCGCTTCTCTCCATTCATGTCTCCCAAGAGGAGGTCAGGGATTGCCATTAGTGTTTTTTTTTTTTTAAGATATACAAGTTCCTAGAACCCTCAATGGCAGCCGCTTGCTCGGCTTTGCTCGCAGATGCTGGGGCGGCTGCCGAGCTGCTGCGCATGCGCGGCCGGGCCGGCTGTTACACGTGCCCCCCTCCCCCCCCCGCACTGACGGGGGGGGGGCCCTCCAGGAGGCGGGGCCAGCTCCGGGGAAGGTGCCGCTGCAGCCTCGAGCCTGCACTTGGGCCCGGGGACCAGCACACCCCTGTTCTTGCTCTGGAAGGAGCGGCGTGGCCTCGCGTGGCAGCCGGGGTCTGTCTGGGCTGGCGAGACGACGTGCGTCTGGTCGAAGCTTCTGGACCAGACTCTCCCGGTCATCTCGGGCTTGTTGTCCGCAGGGCGGCCTCTCCCACATTCTGGGGGTGGGGGACGTGGATTAATGGGGGCCAGGAAGAGGGAGGAAACTCACCACTGAGAGGCCGGACAGGTGGGCTTGCACGAGAGTAGAGGCGGCTTCCTGAAAGGTGGGAGAGGAAATGGAGTCCCGGGGAGGCCGGCGGGCGGGGCCTCAAACATCACCCACGCAGCCCACGCAGCCCACGCAGCTCTCTGGTCCCCGTTCTGAGCTCTTTTCCGTGGAAGTTCCTGGAAACAGAAGGCGGGGTGACGTGTGGTGGCGGTTGCCTCCTTCATTCGGTCATTCACGAGGTAGCTCACCTGTTTATTAAAGTTCCATCCTTTGACCCCTCGTGACTAGGACGGGGTCGCTCTCTGAGGAGCCAGCAGCCCAGGGGTGACGACCTGCAAAAACACTTGCACCTCAAAACTCTGTCACCTGGAGGCGGTGTGGGCGGCACAGCGACCTCCACACCCTGATCCCCACGCCCCTGAAGACCCACCTGGCAAAGGGCACTCGCAGGTGTGAGTCAAGGGCCTCGAGATGGTGGAGGAGCGTGCAGAGGCCCCGTCGCCGGCTGCGAAGATGGAAGGAGGCCGTGAGCCAAGGTGTGCGGCGCCCCCGGAAGCCTGCATGGGGGACGTGCGCCGACCGCACCTTGATTTTGCAGGTGCAGCCCGGCTCAGGTTTGGGCCCACAAATCTGCGGCATGACCGTTGGCATCAGCGTGAGCCCCGAAGTACGTCGCCATCTGTCCCGACGGAGGCAGAGTGAGCACGGCTGGTCGGAGCGCAGGCTGCCTGCCTGGAGCAGCGCTTCGGGTTCTGTGGCCTGTGGGTGGCCGAGAGCCTGCATTGCTAACAAGCTCTGGTGACGGCGCCGTGGCTGCTGCCGCTGGCCCGGGGTCTCGCCGTGACAGCCACTGTCCTGGAGGAAGGGAAGCTGCAACAGGAGCCAGGCCCCACTCACAGGGCAGGAGAGGGGCCGGAGACGTCTCTCTGGTGGACAGCTGCCCCCTATAGCTACTGGGGGGCTGGGGTCCGCACCGTGCGTGGTCCGGACCAGCCGCTGCTGGGGGCTCTGGCCACAGCTCCCAGGCCCTCTGGCACTGCAGGCCTCTGTGGCCTCAGTGACAGGTGTGGACTGAGTCCAGAGAGCAGCGGCGCCTGGACTGGCCCCGAGGACAGTCAACGCCGGGGTGAGAGCCAGGTCCTGGGGATGCAGTGACCGTATCAGGGCCGCAGCAGAGGGGACGAGGCTGCAGGAATGCCAGGGAGAGGAGGCTGGGAGTCTGTCTGCCCTAGGGCCCGCTGTCCGGGCCACACACGCAGGGTCACACACCAGGCCCAGAGCAGAGGGCAGCCACTCCCGGCCCCGGGATCCCTGTCGCTTGGGCACAGTGCAGCCCAGCATCCCAGGCGTGCACAGGTGTACCGATGATGGTGCAGGACCGGGAGGGGAGGCCGCGTGTAAATACCCGAGCCCCAGATCGGAGGGGGCATGCAAGGCTGTGCCGGGGCTGGGGTGGATTGGGGTGGGGTTGAGGGGGGCTCCCTGAGCTGCTGGACCCCCAGGCTGCCTTCTGCCCATGCCTGCAGCCTCTGGGCGGCCACAGAGGGGCTGGGTCTGGCCAGGCCACCCGTTTTGTCCTTGTCCTCGTGGCCTCCTCCCTCCCCGCTTGGCGCTGCTGGCAGGCGATTCACACACAACAAGGTACCCGCCCCTCCCTCCGTCCAGCAGAAGCCTCTTTGGAGGCAAAATAGATTCCAGAATGATTGTTCACTAAGAGACATTCATCAGCGGACGTCCTCCATAAAACTGAAATACCACAGGACCGCGCACACGTGGCCCGGCGCTGGGCAGGGGCCGTATTTCAGCAGAGCACAAGAGCCTGCTTTTGATGGATCGGGCCCCAGTCTGCACTGCCACTCGCTCATTGGAGACGGTGAGGTGGTCACTCAATCACCATTCCTGCTCCCAGGACAGCAGGGACAGCAGCTGCCTCTTCCCCGATCGGTCACCGGCGCCTCTGCGGGCAGGGCTGTTGGAAGGGCCACCTCAGAGCGGCGAGTCGAGGAGACAGATGACGCCCGGGACGCTGGCGGCTGTGACTGCGGGCCTGCCTGACGGAGCCCATCGCTCTTCTGCCCTGGCCGCTCGGCCCCGCCGCCTGTGGGGCACTCCGGGTGAGGGAGTGCTGCCGGCCTTGGTCCAGGTGGCCTGGGCACACCTGCCATCTGAGAGGGGACGGCTGTTTCCAGCTGGGCCGCCGTCCCCTGGGGCAGCGAGGTGACATAGGACGGGCGGGAGGGCAGCCGTGAGGAGAGCAGCCGACAGCCCCTGTGATACCCCGTCTCCGTGGGGCCTTGATCGGTCTGCACGTCCGGAGCCTCCACCCACTGTGCGCCACCAAGGCCTTCAGTCGCCTGCCCGGAGTCACACTGGTGGCAGGTGGCAACGGTGGGGCCCAGGCCACCTCCCGCAGCCCCGCAGCCAGAGCTTCAGCAAAGCACGTGGTCACCGGCCGGCCTGGGCTGAGCCGCACTCCGGGATGGGGGTGATGGCGCCGTGCACGTGGCCTCCCAGCCCTTCCAGAGAGGCCACCTGCTGACCCCATTCCACAGGTGGGCAGAGCAAGGCCCTAGCGGCTCATGGGCTGCCGAGGGCCGACGTCCACGGGGGTCCGGCCAGGTGACAGAACTTGTCTGGGATCTCCACACTGCACCTGCTGCCGAGGGACCAGCCACTCTCCCAGGTCCTGACTGTCCCCTGCACATGGGCGGGGGCCTGGGGGCCGCAGGGGACCCCCAGACTCAGACCTGGCACTTGTGACAGAGGCGGCTGTTCCACAAAGCTGGCGGGGCGGGCCTTCTGGGAGCTGCTCTTGCCTGTGGTTCCCGACAGGCTGCAGAGATGTCAATCAAGTATTGATTGACAGGCGAAGGTGCTGAGAACCCGGGAAAAGGCTCTGGATGCAGCAGCGCTGACGTTCCCTCGAAACAGGCCCCGCAGGCGCTGGGATTCCTCACCCTCGGTGGTCGGTGCCACGTCTGCGCGGGGCTGGATCCAGAACAGGCAAAGCGGGCCTGGGCCGAGACCCGAAGAAACTGACTTTTGGAAGAGAAATCGGACCTGTGGAGGAAGTGCCTGGGTGTGTGTGTGTGGCGGGGGGTGTCCTGCCTCCTCGGGTGCCCTCCAGGAGCGCCTTCCCGGCCGCTGCGGAGGACCACGGGGCAGATGCAGCACTGGGACAGAGCCGGTTCGGCCTCAGAGGCCCCTCTCCGCTGCGGCGTTTCCGTGCCGGGTGTGCACGCTGGTGTGGGTGAGCCTGCCAGTGCGCTCACATGTCGAATGTTGGGGAGACCCCACGCCCATCCCGCTGGGGAAGGGCTGCTGCAGGGCGGGCCTCTGTGCATGGCCTGGGTTCAGGGTGTGCTCCGACGGTCACGGGAAGCTCCGGGCATGGGCTCACCCCAAGCCCCGTCCCATCAGGAAGAAGCCGGGGTGGAGAGAGGGCATGTATCCCTGCTCACCTCACAGGGGCGCCCCAGGGCCCCAGGCAGACACTGCCCCCACCCCAGGGGTGGGCCTGGACCTCTGCCACGCTTCCTGGGTCCACAAGCGTCCTCTCAGTCTGAGCTGGGGGAGCCCCGGGGTCCGGGTGAAAGCCCCTCCTCTCCGCAGCATCTTCTGTGCAAGCCCAGTGGGGGCTCTGGTCCCCAGCAGGGGCTCTGCATGGGAGCTGCCGGGGGGCCCCTGTGTACATAGCTGCCCCCCACGCCTGGCTGCGGTCTCCTGCCGAAGGCTCAGCCGGAGCCTCTGTCCCTCCGTGGGGCCCGGGGCGGTGCCTGCTATAGGGTCCAGCCACGCTTGGGGCAGACCTGGCTCCTACACCTTCAAGGGCTACGTCGTCGTGTTGAGGACTGGGGTCTGGGTGGTCTCTGGGGCGGGGTGGGGGACTGCACAGGTGTCACTCTGGACGAAATGTCCCCTTGGAAACGGAGGAGGAGGGCCACCCTAGGGACGCGGTGACAAGACCCCACAGGACCCCTTTTGAGAGAAAAGGAGCTGAACTCACCCTCAGACACCTCACGTCCCTCGCTCAGGGGGCGGGAGGCTGTGACCGCCACGGGCAGGTGTGGGTCTGGTCCGGGTGATTTCCAAGGGGCTGTTTGGAATAGGACAGGCACGCAAAGGACTTTAAAAGCATCTACTTTGCCCAGATGTGATCTGCTGCTGGCGGAGCCTCCTGGCGTCTGTTCCGGAGAGAGCTGCACCATCCACCGCAGCACCGGGGCAGCCGGCAGGTGGCACCGGGGGTGCGAGTCCGCACCCCTCAGGACGGAGTTCCCCTCGGCCGAACCTCCGCACCCTCTGCCTGGAACCACCTGTTGTCCTGAGCACTGGGCAGTGAGCGGGGCCCAGCCCTGTCCCCGGGAGCCTGCTGACCCCGGGGCAGGGGGCAGGGGGAGGCGTGCACAGGGAAACAAGCCCTCCGAGGGCGGCAGCCCTGGGTTTGCCGCGCGCTGATGGGACGGGGCGGGGACACTCTCTCCTGCTCCAGCCCCTCACTCCTGCCAGAGGGTGAGGTCAGGGGACGCTGCTGTAGCTTGGGAGAAATTCCTACACCAGCCCGCAGACAAGCCTTCCCAGGCTCGCTGTGGATTTTTTAGTGTCTCCTTGTTGTGTGATTATGCCCGTGATTGCTTATATACCTGTTTTAAGCTAGATTATTATGTAGACACTAATTTATATTTTCTGTATTTCCTTAGTAAAACAAACGAACAAAAACCCCAAGCTCCGGCTGTTCTTATCTTTTCACTCTCCGGCCAGACAGGTGGTGTGAGGCCCGTGAACAGGTGCGACGCAGGCTCCCCGGAGGAGCTGAAGGGAAGGAGGCACCGGGCCCTGGCGGGGTCGCTCAGTGGGGTGGAGCATCGTGCTGCTACACCACAGCGGCAGGTTCGATCCCTGGTCAGGGCACATAGGGGAATCGACCCATGAATGCATCAATAAGTAGAACAACAAACTGATATTTCTTTCTCTCTGTTGTTCTTTCTGAAATAAAAATAAATAAAAAAGTTAAAGCAATAACAGGAGGCATCATTCCCCGTGTCCATCAGTGGGCAGAGGACACCATGGTTTCGGGCCCCGGCTCCTGCCCCGGCCTGCAGTCCCCTGGGCCCGCCCCCCGGCGGGAGGCACCAGCTCCCGGAGGCTCGCCCACCCACGGAGCCGCACCTGTGAGCCGCGTGTTTACAAACAGGCTGTCTCCTGGAAATAAATCTTTGCACTTTCCCTGGGAAATATAGTCCATAAATCACCGTGACATTTGCGATGAGGATCGCCCGCTCCTCTGTGGCCCCTGTGCTCGCCGAGGCGTCTGGGCGGCCGCCAGCC
>PVIA01017637.1:0-15153 GCA_004024845.1 Tonatia bakeri
TGAAGACACCATCAGGACACTCCTGGAGAGGGCGACCAATGTGCTGATCCCTTCAGCCTTCTAGTATTTCAGAGCATCCAGCTCCACCTTCTTTATGCTTATTCTTCTTGGGAATATGTAAAATGATTTCTTTTTCTCAACATCACCATGAAGTCTCAACAACCCAAATGCTTTCTTTTTGGATGTTGTAATCAGACATTGGTGCATCCAACATCCAGTTGCTTTTCCAGCAAAATCAGTTTCTACCAATTGGGAGGAATCTTGACTTTTATAGTTTTGATTGTATCCATGGGGTCAGTCTTGAGAATGATGGCCTTTCCTGAAAATCTGCATCTAGGACAGTGGTTCTACCTGAGATAGTGAATCTGAAGGAAGACTCAGTTCTCACCAAAAGTTGCTCAAATTCAGGTTGGGTTAAATCTGGGTTATGGAAAGAAAAGGAATAAGGAGTCCAGTATCTCAGTTAGAATTCTTACCTAAAGGTTCAGAGGAGCATTGGTCACTGTAATTGGACCATCCTGATCTAGTCAATTGGATTGCGGAAGAATTAATTGAAGCTGCCCTGAAATAAAGCAGGACACTCTGAGATAGCCTCCTTCTTACCTAATGCCCACAGATTCTGCAGCCTGGCCAGTGATCCCAGGAATGGGCTGGAGAAAAAGGGAATGGAGTCTCTAGGACACCTCTAGGAATGAGATTTTTCTATGGAAACAGAGGAAGACACACATTGGCCCATCACTGGAATCCTCAGTGGAACTCTTATTCTTGTAATGGGGTACAGGGTGAGGGGTGCCTGGAAAAATAGGGGAAAACCACCATAGCCCTTGGTTGCAGGGTGAGGGGAGCAGACAATAGGGCTTAAGATACTTTTCATAACAAAGGCAAGATAATAGCTGTGCTACTGCCTTGGGGCAAGGTGGGTGTGACTTTAAGGGCATATCATGACTCCTGATCTAGCCAGGAGAAACGGTCACCCTGGATCACTGACTCACTCTTGCCCTGACTGGGTATGGTGCCCAAATAAATGTAAACAATATAGGAGAACTGGCAAATGTAGCTTACTGTGGGAGGAGTTGGAGATGAGGTCACGCAGGGGGCTCTGGGTGAGGATTTAAAACTAAGGGCAGGCAGACATGAAGATTCAGCCATGTGGCTTGGAAGGGAGTAGAAGAACCACGAGGGAGGAATGATATAGCAGCCATGTGAGAAAGAGAAGGAAGCAAGCAACTATGTAGTCAGGATCTGGCCATGCAGCCTGGTGTGGTAAGGAAGGAGACATGTAGCTGCTCTGATGGTGCCTGCTCTAGCTGATTCTGAAGACTCTCCCTTGCAAGATGCTGACCTTGCAAACCCAGACTCTATCTGGACTCTTGGGACTTACGTCTTTCCTGGACTCCACCATGATCCAGTGCACCACAGCACATGTATCCCTGGACTATAATATGGAGGCTGCTGACCACATACCCCAGATCCTGAAGGAGAAAGCAGGTGTGAGACTGTACAGCCAGCTTAAGATAAGGAGATGGGGAAATTTGGGGGCTTTAGGCTTCTAGCCTTTTGGGGAACAAGGGAAGTGCTGGGTCTTGAGGGAAAAGGGCACTTAAGCTTGGAACCCCCAAGGTCGGAATATTGTAAATAAAAACCTATTTCTTATAAGAGACTGTTCTGCATGGCGTGGGCCCAGCTCCCACTTAGAAAGGCCAGTGGAAAGCGAAGTCTGGTACACAGGACCCACACCCACAGATAGGTTCTCCCATGGGGAATCAGGCCTGCATTGTATAGTCTTCTCTGAGACTTGCTTTTTGCTAAAACTCACCCTGAATTGAGGCAGCAAACGTTTACTGCATATCTTTAAAGTAACTTCCTAAAATCTATGCTAAACCTTCCAAGGACGAGTGTAACCAGTTCAACCACTTTTCTCTTTACATTTGCAAATATCCTTCTTTTTTGATGTAATTAGCAACATCCTCTCCTTTGTTTTCTGTAAAAGGTAACCACCTAAAGTGAACCTGTGCATAGTAAATAAGGACCATCCTCAATGTAATGTGCCCAGAAAAGCAATAAAAGATTGTCAAGGCAAGGGTCAGTGTGCTCTCCTCTTGAGAGACTGGCCGGGCCATCCCTTTTCCTCCACAGGACTTGATAGTCCCTGTGAATTTGTCTTGTATCTCATCCATAACACCATGGACACTGCTGGCCGGTGTCTGCATCTGCATCAGCTGGCGCCTGAACAGGGACCCAGGGATACAAGCAGTCATTGTGGACAACACACCAACTTGGTTGGAACGCGTGCGTCAGCCCAAGTAAGGGCTGACAACACCGAGCGCTTTTCAGTTAGGTTGTAGGGTGTGTTGGATTTCAGAGGAAAAGGGTTTTATTCATATGTCACCCTCTCTTGCAACCACGTTACATCTGCATCCTCTTTAGTAAAAGCAGAAGTCTTGCTCTCTTTCTCCCAAGCATTTGTTGCAGTCTCTTGGGCATGGCTTGGGCAGTTAAGAGCCACAGGGGCACTTGCCACTAGAAGACACCCATGAGGATGATCTGGGATGTAGACCAGGACAGAACACCAGGTTTCCTGCCCACCACCAGCAAAAGTCCATGCAATGAGAGGCACACTATAAAAACACTCACAAGCCCATCCCTGCAGCACAGCCCCCAAATAGGTCTAAGCTTGGGAGAGAAAGAGAGCCAAGACTTTCCTTTTAATTGGCTTTAAAAATATCACCTAGTTACAGGACAATTTACAAGCATCTCAGCACATTCTTTCTTTTAAGCCACCTCTTTCGGTCCCTTTGATTTTGCTTTTTCCTTCTGCCTGCCTGCATATGGATTTAAAGGTGCAGGTAGAGAAAAAGCAAGTCTCAAAGTGGCCCAGGTACAATGCAGGCCTGATTCCCCACGGGAGAACCTATCCATGGGTGTGGGTCCTGTACCAGACCTCACTCTCCACTGGCTTTTTGGAGTGGGAGCTGGGCTCATGCCATGCAGAATGGTCTCCTACATTCCTTCTAGCATTAATTGTTGGGTCACTCACCAAGGCACCATGTGGATGGGCCCCTGTCTGCTTGGTTTCATCCTCAGCCCCATGCAGTGTGAAAATGACTACTGAGCTATTTCAGGACTCTGAAAAGATTCCCACAGACACTCATCTGATAAAGGTCTAGGAGTCTTTTCAGAGAGACCTTAGAAGATTTTCTATCTCTATTAAATAGGTTTAAGCTTGTCCATGAGTGATAGAAAACCCAACACAACAATGGCTTAAACTAAATAGAAGTTTCTCATGTAAATATAGGCTGTCCTGAACTGGTATAGCAGCCCACAATCATCGGGAACCCAGGCTGCTCACTTGTTGCCCTCCATCTTCAATATGAGGCTTCCACCTTACAGTCCAAAACAGCTGCTCCAGCTCCAGCCCTTAGGTTCGCATTCAATCTACAGGAAGAAGGAAGGAGGAGGAGCTGGAGTCGTTCTCTTTAAAGGCTCTGCCCAGAAATCACACTTGTTACTGTGTTTGCCATACCCTCTTATTTTCATTGGCCAGGACTTAGTCACTTGGCCATAATTGGTAAGGGAGCTTGGGAAATGTAGTCTTTATTTCACATAGCTACTTGCCTGGCTAAGGGTCAAGGGGGAGAAAGTGGCGGTCTCTGCCACACCTGCTAAGGTAACCTCAAAACTCCCACTAGAGAAGTTATACAAAGAAAATATCCAGAGAGGGGTGTGGACAGAAAGAGCTTGCCGCCTGGAGGTTCACCTTCTATTGGGAGTTGCCAGACTTGTTTGACTTTTCCTGCCGGAGGGCACAGAACTTCCCCTTTGAAGTTTAGACTCAGGAAACACCTTTCCTTCTTTGTTCCTGGCATGAATGACACGTCTCCTGGCATTTTCAGAGATCTTTATTAAATATTCAGGTGTAAAAAAAAAAGAAATAAACAAAGAGAAGGTCTCTACCTCTCCCACCAGCCGGATGAGCTGCGGCAGCTTCTATCAGCAGCGCGGCCTGGCACCTCTGCGGAGATCCAGGCCAGTCCCGTGGGGCGGCTCTGGTGCGGGCGGGCGGACTGGCATGCAGGCGGTGCCCAGGCAGGGAGCCTTGTCCACCCAGGTTTAAGTGCTGCCCAGAGCGGCCAACTGAGATGTGAAGTCGGTGGCAGACAGCTTGCCTCTGATGGACTTCCTGATGCAGCTAGAAGATCAGTGCCTGCAGTCCCAGAGGCTGTGACTGGTTATTACCTGAACTGCGCCGGCTTTGAGGCCACAGACCCTCGTATAGTTCATCTCATCTCTGCTGCCTAGAAATTCATCTCAGATGTTGCCAAAGGTGCACTATAGCACCACAAAATGAAGGGCATGGCCTCTGGCAGCTCCCAAAGCAAGAGCAAGGACACAGCACACTCTAACTACGGAGCACTCGACCCCTGCCCTCAGCGCCTAGGTCATCAGTGTGAAGAAGCTGCCCTGTCTCACCTGTACTCGTCTGACCCCTCGTTCCCACAGCAGCTTGTTTTCATAATGAACTTTACTGAGACAGCAAAAAACCAAACCAAACCAAAACAAAAAAACCCTAAACTAAAACAAAAAGCAAACCAAACAAAACCCAAAAGAGAATGCCCAGTGCTTAGAAACTTATGACTTACAGGTCTGGATCATAAGGTAGCTGCTTTTCATCCCCAAAAGGCAGGCATAAATATGCAGAAAGCCTGCCTGACTTTGTTCCTTTTCACTGCCGCCAGGTCTTTGTGTACAGGAGAACAGCGTTAGTTTTTCCAGGAATGAGGCACAGTATCATTTTCAAATTCTACCGTTCCGCTCTGCTCAACCATTTGGCTTTCTGCTGAGGGGCAGGCTTTGTCCATGACGCTCTTGTGATTAACTGCTGAGATTCCTCCGCTCTCTGCAGGGCTGCGTGGGTCCTTCCAGGCTCATAGGGTGACTGGACTTCCACCACAGTGTGTGGATGACGCCGATTTATTTAACCAGACGCTGATTGTGGAGTGCTTTAAGAATTGATGTTCTTATGGCAGAATTGCTTTTGCACCTTTTTTTTTTTTTTTACAGGGGAGCAGCCTGGGTTCAGAGGGGGGCATAATGGGTTCATGGTCTGGGAAGACCAACTTCCCTTGCTTCACAATATTTTGAAGGGTGGCCTCATCTGAGAAGCTTGAACTAGACGTGTTCAATAAATTATGAATCAAGAAGTGAGGTCTTCTAAATCTGTTGGAGGCTGAGATCCGATCCTTGGGATCAGAGAAAGGAATGGAAGTATTACTTGAAGACCATGTCCATTGACACAGCAGGTGGGCTGGCCCACAAACTTCTCAAGTTCATACCTCAAAGCAAAGCCTTGGCCCCTAACACTCAAGCTGGTTGATGCAAAAGAAGAGGTGGATAACAGCAAAGATGGATACTCCAGAAATCAATAATGCCAAGAACAAATGACCATTCAGTTTCTCTATCAGACTTCTCAACCCAATTGTGATTGTTTTTAAGTGGCACCTGCTTCAACAGTTTCATAAAGTAAGCACCCTTCTATGTTTTTAGGGACTCTCGCCTCCAAAGTGTGTTTGTCTCTCCTCCTGGCCACCCCATCCCCTATTGGCCTTCTCCAACCCGCTGAGTGTTCAGCTATCTTTCTATTCTTTTGCTATCAAAATCTGCTCTCAAAAAAGGTACAAAAACTAAAACTCATTCGCATTTAAATTGAAATTGCCAGTGACTGTTTAAATTGATATCAGGCCGGCGGTGAGGGGACTAGAAAGGTGTATGTGTGTGTGTGTGTGTGTGTGTGTGTGTGTGTGTGTGTGTGTACTCGCATACATATTTTCATTAGAACTTTTATTATAGAATTTTCAAACACAAAGTGTTGGGTTGGACAGGATATGAAAGGGTTAATGCCCACCACAGGCGTCAAGCAAAGAAAACTGCAAGCTAAGCAACCGCCCAAATCTTCCCGGCAACAAGTGCCTAAGTGGTCAGCCATTCTCAACCTGCGGTGGAGCCCACAGCGCCCAATCTGCCCAAGACACGACAAGCCTACCCCACCCTGATGTATAAAAAATCCCGCCCCCGCTCTACCCCTGGCTCGACTTCTCTGACCCCCTTACTCTGGACCAGAGAACCTCGCCTGGAAGCACAACCCCAATAAAATCCTGTTTTTGTCCCTTTCGTGGCTGATTTGACTTTCTTCCTCGGTGGAAAAATCTTACACAAAAGTAGAAAGAAAGCTGTAATGAACCCACACAAATCCATCAGCTTCCATCTTTATCAACAGTCTACCATTTTTGCTTCCGTCTATTATTATCTCTCTCCCCCAGCATAATTTTTTTCTAGGTTACTCTAAATTATTTTCAAATGGTTTCATTTGACCCACAAATATGGGAAAAGAAGGTGTATGTAATGGGAAGCTTACTCAGGCAGTGTGCTGAGTATGAATGGGGGGCAAAGTCAGGACGCAGTGGGGAGTGCAGGACGCCTGCACTATGCAGCAGAGGAGCAGTGGGACAGATTGTGTACCTGCTTTCGGCCCAAGGAGTGAAACTCTAACATTTGAGACACTTGACAGCCGGTGGGAAAGAATGTTCTGGAGGGAAGAGGACTTTTCATTCTCCGATCACCCCCACGAGGTATCACTGTCCAGCCACTTGGAGTGGCTGGAGCAGAGTGGGTTGTGAATGTCAGAGAGGACACAAGCCTTGCTGCCGGCAGTGGTGGGGAACACAGCCAGGCAAGGCTTCAGGTGACAGCCTGCGCAGTACCAACTGGGAGGAGGGACTCTGAGCTGCAGGTCTCCCGCAGGAGGATCAGCAGCTGTCAGTGTTATTTAAACCCCACTATCCAGTCAAAGTGAAGACATCATGGAGACAGAGGAGATGCCAGCCATGCCCTTTGATTTGCTAGCTTTTCCCAGCAGCAGTTTTGTCTCCAAAACTATTTTCTGGCATGCCAATAGTTCCCAAGGACAGCTTTTTCTGCATGTATGAGAAGCAGAGAGGTGGCTCTCTGTGTGAGTGGTATGTGTGGTTGTGGTGGGTGGGAACAGGGGAAGGTGGCTGAGGGCATGCGGAGTGGGGCATATCCAGTGGCACCTTTGGAAGCCACTGCCATACACCTGTGTCTATGGTGGGCTCTAGAATGTTTGCAGTGTTAGTGAGTTGATTCTGAGGAACAGGTGCTTTGGAGGTAGATTTTTCAGTGCTGACTGGACCAAAGGATTGATGATTGCTTAGATTCACTGCTGAATGTGGCATCGTGGTGGGAGCCCACAGGGTCTGTTCCCATTGCTGCTGTTCCCTCAGGAGGGTTCACAGGCTACCCAAATTGGCCCTGGGCTCAGATGGATTCTGCTGTCACTTGTGTGCCACCCATAGAATGTTAAGGGCTTTTAGGAAATAATCTGGTTGTTGACGCTGAGGTCTGCAGTTGGTCACATGCCTTGCTCAAGTCTGGTGAATTATTTTTAGTGCGAGGAAGTCATGAGGACTCTAAGCTCTGGCTTGAGTTAGACAGTCAACAAGCCCTCTACTTCATTCAGCATTTTCTAAAGGGTATGCTGCTGAGCACTAACTCAGGAGAAACATAAGATGGACAGAGGATGTTCAGGAGGGACTGGGCCAAGAGTGGCTGGAAGGTTTCCATGGTGCAGTAAACTGGGAAACTGTTGAATAGTCTGTTTGCTTCAGGACACCTCAGGGCATTTGTTACTTTCTGAAAGAGCTATAATAGGCTGCGTCTCTACTATCTGTTTGGTGACAGCCTCCTTGTTGATTTCCCAAACATATTTTAGGAAATAGAGTCTTGAATGAAGATTCGTTTTGCTGACTTTCAAGTTAATGAAGACCAAAGGGCTCAAAGTATCTTATTTGGGTCATATTAAAGCAGAAGTAAATTGACATTTATATTGTTAAAGGCTCCTCCTAATGAGTTTTGAAATTTTAATTGATTTTATATTTCATTTCTATTTTAGTAAAAGTTCAAAAAAACCCCACTTTGCATCTCAGTAACTTTCCTTGGGAGCCTGAATACATTCTTTATTATGTCGACATTCCTGGACAGTAGCCCCATTTTACAGATGTGGACACTGAGGCTCAGAGAGGTTTAGTCATTGGCTCAGGCTCTCCTGATTGAAAACAGTGATGTGGACCCGTTTGTCTAGTTCCAAGGCGTGTGTTCTTTCCCGGCAGGTGGAGGAGGGGCAGGTTTTTTCCATTTTGTTCGTCTTACTCACAAGAGTATAAATGTTTTCTCTGAGGGTGGGCCCTGGTCTATTTTGTTCACCCCTGAGCTCCAGGGCCAAGCACATATTTATTGAAGGAAGAAACCACTGTCTTCTCATCTATGGAATGCATGTGTATTACAGGTTACTCCTGGGTCCCCAGGAGGCAAGTTTGAGAAAGTGCAGCTGAGATCATAGCCTTTCTGGGGCCAAGTGAAATAATGAGGCCAGGGCTGTTTTAGGGGACAGAGCGAAAGAGCCGTACTCAAGTGTTGTTTCTGATTCCTGACTTCTTTTAAATTAAAAACAAAGAAAGGAATACTAACCACATATGCCCAGGGAAAAAATAATAAACATAGTACAGAAGGGTATGACACGACACGAAACCTCTGCACTTGACTGTTGGTCTCACTCTTTGCTTGGCTTTTTCTCGGGAGGGGGCGGTTTTGTCTGTAACTGAGATGATATACTCACATTTCTATTTTTTGGTTCATCAGCTTGAAGCAGTAGCGATCGACTCCCCACTATGATAGATGAAGCATGTGTCTTCCCCTAATTTCTTCCTGCCAAGTTTTGTTGTATTTTTATTCTTCTATTTATTTTCTCTATGATTTAAAATAAGGTGCTTAAACATTCATCCCTTGATTTATGAACTTCATCAGAAGCTCTTTTTTCTCCACCATGTAACATGAGGAAATTAGTTCCACGTTTTCTCCTTCCTGCTTCTCTGCCCAGTGTTGGTTGGTGCTAACTTTACTTTTACTTTGTCAAAAGGTTAGAACATATATATTTTATACTGTACTCATAATTAGTTCTTTCATGCTTTGTTTATATAAAACAATTGAAAATCAATACATAGCTCCAACAGTGTTATGATATTGTAAATATTGTTCACAGTAGAATCAGTTGAGTGCCTGCATCTGTAGAGGCAACGTAATTCTATGTGACTGAATTACGGGAGCTCAAAGGGGGCTGTTCCAGACTTCAAGGTCAAGTGGGTTCCTTCTGAATTCTGTCAGTTCTTCAATATAATAACTCATTTTTATTTATTTCATATCTGAAACACGGCTGTTGTCCTGGAATTTCTAATTGCACGTGGCTCCTGTTGACTGAAGGAACACATACCTTCTTCACTGTATTACTTGGAATGTCCAGTTTCCTAATTGCTCTCTTTGTGGAATGTCCAGACTTCATTCAGTTTAGAACGGACTTCTTTCTACCTGTGTCGTCCTGAGCTTTTTCAGTGCGCTGCTGACTTAGCTTCACTGTTGCTGGATCTCATGATTTTTTCCTTGGGTATGAGAGACTTGAATATACAAATGGACAATGACCAGATGATGTTAAAAAAATTGAACTCTGATCCACAGTTTGCAGCAACCAACCCAGGAAAGCAACCCATTATCTGCAGTAATCATGCTAGCCAGCCTGCTATTTCTAAGTCAGACTTGCAGGAAGTCAAACTATTATCTGTAGCAACCAGCTCAGGAAGCAAACAATAACCTCTGTAACAATGGCCCCCAAACAGCCAGGACTTGATTAATATCTGAGAGCTTCTCTAATTTTTGTCTCTGTTTGCAGTTTGGGGCCAACCAGAGAAAGACCAATATGCTTCCCCAAGCAATTACATAGGATGTCCCCTTCCAGTTGCCCTACCTACACCGTCCCCGTGCCAACAGCCTCCGATCAGATGCACCTGCAGCCTTCCCTTCCCTCTACTACAAAGCTTCCCCTCGCCTCTGCTTGGAGCTGAGTCTCTGCCAAACACAGGTGATGGTGGCTGATGCCCTTGCAAGCTCCCAATATATGACTTTTGCTTGATCTTTGATTATTTCCACAGATTTCTTCTTGTTTGCTTTTTTGGAGTATATCCTTGGGTAATTATTTTCCAAGTGAAATGTCTGGGTCTTTGCAAGATCTAAAAGTATCTTTATTTTATTTTCTCCCTTGGCTGGCTTCTGGGTTCAAAATAACTTTACTAAAAAATATAGAGGAATTATCCCACTGTCATCTATCACTCAGAGTTATTAAAAGGAATATCAACCCTTTGTAGACAAACTCTTTCCCCAAGTGGTTCTAGAAACTTCTCGTAGTGTGTGTTCTGAAAATATATAAGGATATATCAAGGAACTGGTCTTTGGGGATCATCGTGCTGTGTACCTGGTGGGCCTTGTGGCAGTGAAAACCTCAGAAAAATTTAGTTGAGTCTTTTCTCCCTTCTTTCTTCTTGGTTCTCTCTTTCTGAACTTCTGTGAGACGGATGTTGGCCCTGATTAGTCTTCTATATCTCTGATTTTTCTCTCACATCTTGTCTGTCTCTCTGTCTTTTTGCTTTCCGTGTTGCAATATTTTCTTATATTTCTCCTTCAACAATTGTATTTTCATAGCACACTATTCTTTCTGAATGCCATTTCTTCTCAGTTTCTTTTGTATTACTAAATTGAAGTCTTTGAGCTCTGTGTGCTTCCTCTATTCTGTTTCTTCAGAGGCCTGCTTGTTCCTTCAAGATGTTCCCTTGTGCTCCTAAGAGTCTGAGGATCCTTGTTTGTCCCTGGATAGGTATGAGGGAAGGGGCAGGTTGATTCCAAAGTAGCCTGTAAATTCCTTGCTATTACCCTTCCCCCAAAGGAAAAAGCTGTGTGCCTGTGGGTAGGTGGGCCATTTGTACAGGCTGGCTTCACTTTAGGGTGTGCGAGTGGGGAGCAGTAGGCAAAGTTGGGATGGCCCTACTTTAGGATGTCAATTCCACCATGAAATCCTACCCATTTCCCAGAAGGAATCCCAATTTCTTCTGATTTTTCCTGTTCAGCCTGGGGGCAAAATGCTGGTGAGCAGATCCTCGAAGTCCTCACTTCGGTCAGTGACCTCCATCGGCAGCTCTACCTCCCACTCCAGGGCTCCAGCTGCTGATTTTGGGGTGGGAGACGGCAAGGAGGGTACACTGCCTTGGAAAATGGCTCTGGTCTGATCGTAGCCCTCTGTCACTGTTGTTTGCCTCAGTGTGATTTAATTCACCTTATGACTTCCCTAGTATTTTTCTTATTCTGCCTTCCTTCCTGAGCATTTTAATAAATTGATTGACTTTTTTACTTTTTAAGTTGTCATTTTGGTTGGATTTTGGGGTGGCCTGCTATTCTGCTACTTTTTCATGGATACACACACACACACACACACACACACACACACACACGACTTAGGACTGAGGTAGTTAGCACAAAGATTCTATGACCAGAGGCAAATCAATCTTATACTTGCTGACATCACTCCAAAGTACGCTCCAAACCACAAAGAAACTGAGAACGTGGGATAAAGAACCAATGACAAACAACAGTAGGAGCCGTTTGCTCTTTTCCACTTATGGGGTAAATAGCAGGTCCCAGGGAAGCACTCCTGTGGCCCAGGTAGATTATCTGGGCTTGGTTACATCCTTACTGTTCTGAGGGTGGTCAAGTGGTATTGTGCAGAACTGGCTGGTTTTGCTTGAAAGGGGATCTACAGTCTCTCATCCTCGCCTAGATTCTTCCCCCAGCGGAAGTCAGAGTTATGGTAACCTAGCTTTGGAACTGTTTCTCAGAAAAACTCAAAGATATACTCATAAATAATTTCACTGAGATGGGCAAAAGAACTTTGCAAAAAAGCTGGCTCAATTGTTTTGTGAACTCATTAGACACAGAAGACTGTGATGTAATTTCTTGTATGTTGTGCACACACTGTGAGGAGAGAGTAGGTGTCATTGCCTGCCGTCCGGTCTGAAGGACGGCTGTCTGACACCTGCCTCAGCTATGCCTCAGACTCTGCCCTGACCGAAGATAGGGGTCAGTGGTCCCGAGCTATCAGGCAGCGTCAGCAGTTTGTTTCAGCAGGGGCCTGCCATCCTCACACTGTGACAGGGCATTGGTTCTGCCTGGATACATCTCCTCTTGCAGTGAGCATATGTGCATATCCAGGATCACAGCCAGAAAGAGTCGGAGCTGGGATCTGAACCCAGGACCCTCTGATCTTAGAGCCTGTGTTCTTTCTTCCACAACACCGCCTTGTATCATTTCTCTAGATAGGTTAGCATCAAAGGGCAAGAATGACACGTGGCCCAGCCGTGAAGTGTGGGGTGATCGGCTGTAAGCACCATGTGCTTCAGAGAAGGAGTGATGGCAAGGGCTGACAGAGTGTGGTGAGTTTGTCCTGTCCACAGTCTGTCCCAGCCTCAGGGAGGCACAGGGCCTCCCCGAGTGCTGGTGCTCAGTCAGCGTCTGCTGGTGAATGAATGAGCTGGAGCAGCCTGCAGAGGTTTTTTGGAGAAGGCAAGATATGAGCGAGGCTCTGAAGGAATGTTAGGTATGTGCATGGGAAACAGTGTGGAGAGTATCACGTCGGTGGGAGTGAAGAATGAGTGTGGCAGACCTGTGGCGGGTCGACTTGAAGAAACCACGAAGGCCAGACTATGGCAAGCCCTAAACATCAAAGAGACTGGAGAGAAAAACGCAAACAAATCAGTTAATAGGGAAGCTGTGCTGTCTTTATATATGAGCTGTGATGAAGATTTCTGAGATTCCTGACGATGAATAAAATGATCTGATCTGATGAATTAATAGTAAGAGTTATGTTACTGAGTCTTCACCACATGCCATAGGTTTTGCGAAGTGTTTGATATACATCAATGGAGTTAATCCTCCTCACCTCAGGTTGCCAAGTAGATATTATTATCCTATTTCTGGAGAGGAGGAAACAGAGGATCCAAGAAACTCAGAGAGGTTAGAAAACATGCCCCAAGTCACAGCTAGGCAGGGCAGAGGAAGGGCTTGAAGCAGGACATGTCTGCCTCTGAGGTGCTCTTAATGTCCAGGCTTTACTGCCTCCCCGGCAGGTGCAGTTGGCCCACGCCCCAGCAGTGGGAGTCCCTGGGTGAGCTGGAGGCAGGTCTGGCTGCTGTGTCATCCGGAGGCAGAATCGACTGGCTTGTAGGAAGTGTGGGCTCGCCAGGCAGACAGTCTGAGTGCTGTTGAGCTCCTGCAGGACGCTGGGCCAGTGCCCTCAAGGTCAAGTTTAGCCACACTTCCCTATGCTTCCATTGCTCAAAGATCTGAAAACAACCTCAAAGGAATAAATGAATGAGGGAACAAATATTTTGTTCCCTCCTATTAAGCTCGACTGGGAGTCTCTCTTCCAGTGCCTCACATGCAAGATGCAGTTTCAGGGAGCAGATTAACATTTCAAACTGGTTCGTGTAATTAGACTGCAACACCTGGTTTTGCGATAACTCTCATTTTCTGTGTGTGCTGAGGGGTTCTTGAAATTTCCATGCTTGGTGATTACCCTAATGGCTGGTCACCAGCTGTTATGCTGGCATGTTGCACGACAACTCATCGCCGCTCCCCACTGGCATTCAGCAGAGGCCCCCACAGAAGCAGGTCTCGGGTAAATGCTGACACCTTCTTTTCCCCATGTCACGTGGGGCCCAGGCTTCTAGAACTTCAGTGCTGAGTGGCTCGGGCTCAGGAGGAGTGGCTGCTGGCAGCTCCTTCCTTGCCTCAGCACCTGGGCAGATGGATCCAAGCCTGGGCGGGGTCAGTGCGAGGGCAGGAGATTACCCACACCGTGCTTTGTGCAGCCCTGAGGCACACGTCATCATTTCGGGGTTTCATACCAATTTTACCGGCTGAGTGAGCAAGTTTTAGAATCTCATTTAACAACAAGAAGTCCCCCGCCCCCCCCAAAACCCCCCAAAATATGTGGAGTTTGAAAAAAAAGATGTAGTGGACATCTGCCATTTTTTCTGACTGCCCAACATTAAGCTCTCTTTCCAGTGTTGATAATATTGGTGGGACGCAGGGCCCAGCCTCTGTCCTCAGAAACCAACATGGGAGATTCTCCTGCCTTTAGCCCTGATCACGGGACACCTGTGTGTTATTAGGGCTGATCAGGCACTCCCAGCCTGGCCTGTGAACCTGTCTGTCACCAAGGTTTCAGTGACGACAGTAAAGAGGCAAAGGAGGGGAAGATCGGAGTTCATGCACTCATCCACCCGTCATGCCACCATGACACCCAGCAGCGTTGGGGTCCTGCAGGAACGGTGGGATCCTGCAGCAGTGGTGACCTCCTGACAGGAGTTTTTGTTACAATGTGAATGTGTTACCTGTTCTTAACTCCTGGGTTTTGGAAACTTTATAAGACTGGAGGTCAGTTTTAGAGAACAACTGTTGAGTCGGAGAGCCCCTTAGGGTCTTCCAATAGCCAGCGTCAGTCACTACTGCTTGCAACTGTCAAAAAGCAAATATGGATTTAGTAAGAAGAGGCTTTATTTGAAAGGATTATTTCAAGATGTGGGAGGGGAGGAGGGCCTATTGCAATAGGGAGAAACTCTGAGAAGTGTCTCAAAGGGTTAGGCAAAAGGAGTTTTTCTTTTCTAGAGAGAGATAAACAGTGATGCAAAGACCCTAGTGTGAGAAGTGGCAACTAAGTCACTAGGACAGTAATCAGACCCTGAGGTCAGCCTGGCTCCAGCCAAGAGTAGGTAAAAGTTCAGGCACCTGGCACTATTTGGTTAATAAACATTTTGTTCCAATTGAACCGCTAGGGACAAAGCAGGCCAGTTAATCTTTTATGAGGCCAAGAATAAGAATTTGGAGGGAATGACTGTGCATGTCCTCTGCACCATGCTGCCTCTCAGTACGGATGCACAGACCCAGTTTGTTTTTAAGACACTAGCACAATTATTAGATACATGAGTTATACATATGTATTTGTGATATTTTTCATGACAGTAATGTTACATCAATATCCAGTGGAAAATGAAAACAGGCATCAATTACGATCCCAGTTTTCTAGACTGAAATTTTACTCTCCGCATCATCAGCACCTACCCTGGTTGGCTGGCTTGTCTCCTAAGCAAGGTACCACACAGCATAGCACCAAACCCTGCCCACCGCCTCCCCCGCCCCGCCTCC
>PVIA01017639.1:0-15114 GCA_004024845.1 Tonatia bakeri
AAACAATGGTAAACAGCCTAGGATGGGATTGGCTGAGAAGCTGAATGCCTCTGGAGCACATGGAATTGTGAGCAAGATTTAAAATAGAAGGAGGTCAAAGACTGGCTCTTGGGTTCTCTTCCTGGAGGATGCCTGGATGGTTGTGCTACAGCTGCCTGCATTTCCTAAAGTATGATATTTTAGATAGGAGTAAAAACTTTGGGCATAGCCTAGGATCAGGCTGGCCTGGCAGTGGGTGACATGGTTATTCTTCTTTGGGTATTTTAGAGAGGATAGGCTCTGAGGCAGAAGATTGCCATTCTTCCAAAGTTGTGTAGGTTTCATATGCTATGTTATTTTAGTTTGTAAACTAATCCTATGGAAGAAAGATAATTAAAAATTAATAAGGGGAATGATAGGGGGACTCGGGAGTAAAGAGCTTAGCCTTAATTGAGAGGCTTTAATGATTAAAGCTGTAATTAAAGAGTTTAGTCTTAATTGATATGCTTAAGTGATTAAAGCTGTAATATAGAGTTAAAGATTTTAATGCTCGTTGATAGGCTTAAGTGACTAATGCATGTGGAAAGCTGTTATACCAAATTGTGTAGCTTTTGAATAAATACTCCTTTCCTTTATTACCAAACCTTTGGTTCTGGAATTTTGCCTAGAAGTTAGCAGTGGGCAACAGGACACCACTTGCTGTTCAATAATAGGTGGGGTCTCCAGAGCCCAGAGTTTTTGTCTGCTGGAAATCAGGAGGGTGTTTTCATGGCTCTCCCATGAGGGAGAAGTGTCTACCTGGTTCCTGGGGAAGTGTATTGAATGGCTGTGCCCTAAATCCAATCTCTGATATCCCCTGCATTTGCCCATGTATGTCTCCTCAGCAGAGGTTAAGATGTATGGTGGGGCAAAGTAAGGGAAAAAAAGAAAAGAAAAAAAAGATCCAGAGTGGGGTCAGCAGAATTCCAGAGTATGGTGCAGGCTGTATTCTGGAGAGTGGGGTAAGTAGTTTCCCATAGGGTGGAGTAATTATTTTTTCCTTGGGAGGAGCTTGCTGTCCTTAAGAAAAATGGCTGTTGCAGTACTGAGATATCTCCCTGCACTGGGAACCCAGCAGACGTTCCCCCATGTCTCTTCCCAAAGCCTCCACTCCATACTTTCCTCAGGTGACTCTAAACCACAATGCCTTCCCTTTGCCTGAGCCAAAGATGAGTGGCTATGAATAAGAAACCTATTTTTTGGCCCTTTAGGGGATAAAAAAATTAGTGGCTTTGCCTCCAGCAAGTTCCATCTCTCCCCAGCAGACAAAAACTCCATGGCTTTTCACCACAGGATATGATGTGGGTGGCTGATCCCAGCATAGGCATTCTGTGCTTGGGAGCCCAGTCTTGGGTCCAGGCTTCACTCCTTTCAGGGGGAAGCTCCAACAGCTGTGCCATACCTCAGGCTGTCACCCACAGGAGTGGAGCTGTCCCCTTTCATATCCCCACCCTTTCTACTAGTCTCATGGTGGTTTCTGTCCATCCTTGGTTCTGCATTAACTGCTGACTACATCTTATTGATCAGGATTTTGTCAGAAGACTGTACTCTGCTTCAAGAGATGCTGGGAACTGTAGTTTTTCAGCTGAATTCACTAATTTTTGGAGGCAGGATGTCCAAGATCAGGATATCAGCGCAGTCAAGTTCAGGTGAAAACCCTCTTCCAAGTTGCAGACTACTGACTTCTCACTGTCCTCACTTGCCGAAAGGTGAAGATCTCATTTAACTCCATCTGATCTCATGTGTCATTTAAGACCATAATTCTCTTGCCGATTTTCTGTCTGGAGGATCTATTTGTTGATTTCAATGGGTGATAAAGATTCCCTACTATGGCTGTTTTACTTTCAATCTCTTTCTTTTTGCTTGTATCAAGATTTGCTTTACATATTTCGGTGCTTCTATATTGGGTGATGAATGTTTACCAGGGTCATGTACTCTTATTGGATTGCTCCTCTTATCATTATGTAGTGTCCTTCTTTACCTCTTAATACTGTCTTTTTTTTTTTAAGTCACTTTGTCTGATCTAAATATTGCTACCATAGTTTTTTCTTTCATTTTCATTGGCATGAAATACCTTTCTTTACTTTCAGTCTGTGTGTATCTTTCATTCTGAGGTGGGTCTTTTGTAGACAGCATATGTACAAATCTCACTTTTTAATCCATTCAGCTAGTTTATGTCTTTGGATCAGTGCATTTTAGCCATTTGTGTTTAAAATGATTATTGATAGGTATGCACTTATTGCCATTTTATTCTTTTAACTATGTTCCTCTGATTTTTTTTCTTCTACTTCTGAAAGCAGGTCCTTTGATATTTCTTGTATTACTGGCTTGATGGTAATCCTTTAGTTGACTCTTGTCTGGAAAGTTCTTCATTTCTCCTTCAATTTTAAATGATAACCTTGCTGGGTAAACTAGTCTTGGTTGTAGGCCCTTGCTTTTCATTTCTTGAAATATTTCATGACAATCCCTTCTGGCCTGAAATGTTTCTGTGGAGAAATCAGCTGACAATCTTATGGAAGCTCCCTTGTAGGTAACCGTCTTTCCTTTGTAGCTTTAAATTTTTTTTGTGTCTTTAACCTTTGTCATTTTAATTATGATGTTTCTTGGTGTTGACCATTTTGGGTCTTTCCTGTTTTGGGCTCTCTGCACTTCCTAGACTTTTGTGTCTTTTTTTCCCACCAGGTTTGGAAAGTTTTAAGCCATTATTTTTTCAAACAATTTCTTGATCCCTTGCTCTCTCCTTCTGGTATCCCTATAATGTCGTTGTTTTTGTGTTTCATGTTGTTGCAAAGGCCCCTTAAACTATCCTCATTTAAAAAAAATTATGCTCTGCTGCTTGGGTGTTTTTTCAATTTTGTCTTTCAACTTGCAGATTCAATCCTCTGTTTCATCCACCTACTGCTTATTGCTTCCTGTGTATTCTTGATGTCCAATTTTGTAGTCTTCATGTCTAAGTGGTCTTTTTTTATGGTTCCTGTGTTGTTTTTCATGCTGCTGTAATTCTCACTATCATACTTGAGTATCTTTATAACCATTCCTTCAAACTCTATATTTGATCAATTGCTTTCTTTCCTTTCATTTAGCTCTGTTTTTCTGGAGAGTTCTCCAGTTTTTTTATTTGGTTTCTGGTTTTTTGTCTTCTTGTCTTGTCTGAGTCTTTGTGTTTTTCTGTGTGTTAAATAGATCTGCTATGGATTAAATAGAACCCCAGTCTTGGTAGGCCTTAGACCTACCAAGGTGGCTTTATGTAGTATGTACATATTCTGTGGGACCCAGTGGCACAGTCTCCTTGATCACCTGAGGAGGCTGCTCCAGGAATGCCCTTTCTGTGGGTTATGTGGGCCCTTCTGTTATAGTTGAGTCTTGATTGCTATGGGCCTGTTTTTGTGTAGGCTAGCTGACTGTGAGGATGAACCTTGACCACAGTGTATGAGCTGCTGTGCAGGTGCTGACCATACAAAGTTGAATTTGGCCCTGCAAATTTTGATGCCTTCTGAGAGCTTGCTTTGGATATGCCAGTTGTGGTGCTTATTGGATTTTGCTCTAACGTTTTCTGAATGTTGCCACTGAGTGTTTTGGTTTTTGACTTCTTGGGAGGGATTCTGGCTCAGGCCAATATCAAATGCTTTTTGTACCTGTCCTTCTGCAACTTGTTTGGAGCTACAAGTGATTCCCTGTTTGTGGCTACCTCTACTGGGCTTGGGTGTGCATGGGGAAGGACCAAGCTACGGACCATGGATGGCTTTTGCTAGCACCAGGCCCAGAGGCATGTTAGCAAAAGTCCCAAGTCACCCCAAGATCCACCTTTGGCTGCCTATGACTGCCCACTGCCTGTTAGGTTCAGTCACTAAAAGGGCCTGTGGTGGAATTGGGAGGTTAGATCTCCCATTACACCAGCTTTTTTGTTGGTTTGTTTTCCTTTTCGCAAAATATCTTTTTTCATCCCTTCACTTTCATTCTGTCTCTTTTGATCTGAAGTGTGTCTCTTATAGGCAGCATATGTAAGGATCTTTTTTTCTTACCCATTCAGCCACCCTGTCTTTTGATATGAGCCTTCAATCCACTTACATTTAAAGTAATCATAGATAAATAGGTAGCTATTGCCATTATACTATTCACATTTTTAAGTTTTTTTTCCTTATTGTTTTTAAAGTCCCATTAACATTTCTTGCAATACTGGTTTGAAAGTGATGACCTTTCGCTTTTTATTATCTGGGAATTACTTTATCTGCCCTTTCATTCTAAATGATAGCTTTGCTGGATAGAGTAATCTTGGTGGTAGGTCCTTGCTTTTAATCACTGTGTACATTTTGTGCCAATCCTTTCTTACTTTCAAAGTTTCTGTTTAGACATAGTCTTTGGGGAGTTCCCTTGTAGATAGCTGTTCTTCTCTTGCTGCTGTTAAGATTCTCTCTTTGTCTTTAACCTTAATTTAATCTATCTATCTATCTATCTATCTATCTATCTATCTATATCTACTTATTTATGATGACATTAGTTAATAAAATTATATAGATTTCAGGTGTACAAGTCTATAATACATCATCTGTATATTGTATTGGGTGTTCACCAAAACAAGACATCTTCCATCATTATTACTTCCCTATACTCTCTTCTACTGCCCCTCACCTCCTCCCCCCCCTTTTTTTTTTTGGTCATCACCATAATGTTGATTGTTTCTATTAGTAGTTATTTATGTATGCATGTATTTATTTATCTTTTAATCCCTTCATCTTTTATGCTCAGCCCTGAAACTCTACTTGTCTTTTAAAGCTGTCAGCATGTTCTCTATCTAAGAGTCTGTTTTTATTTTGTTTGTTAGTTTATTTTGTTCATTAGATTGTACATATGAGTGAAATCAAATGGTACTTGTCTTTCTTTGCATGGCTTGTTTCACCTAGCATAATCCCTAGGAGATCCCTTCATGTTGTTGCAAAAGGTAAGATTTTCTTCTTTTTTAGAACTAAGTAGTATTCCATTGAGCAAAGGTAGGACAGCTTTTTCAACCACTCATTCACAGATGGACAATTAAGCTGCTTCAGTATCTTGGCTATGTAAATAATGCTGCAATGAATATAGGAATGCATATATTTGTTTAAACTAGTTTTTCAGGATTTTAAAAATATATTCACGGAAGTGGAATCACTGGATCATAAGACAGCTCCATTTTTAATATATTGAGGTAACTCCATACTGCTTTCCATAGTGGTTGCATTCTCACCAACAGTTCACTAAGGTTCCCTTTTCTCCATGTCCCTGTCCACACTTGTTGTTTGTTGATTTATTGATGATAGCCATTCTGACAGGTGTGAGGTAATATCTCACTGTGGTTTCAATTTGCATCTCTCTGATGATTAATAATGTTGAGCATCTTTTATATGTATACAAAAATTTTTAAATATTCACCCAAAATATGTTTTTATTGATTTTAGGGAGAGAGAAAGGAAGAGAGAGAGGCAGAGAAGAAAATATCAATGTGAGTCTGGTTGGTGTGGCTCAGTGGATTGAGTGTGGTCTGTGAACCAAAAGGTCACTGGTTAGATTCCCAGTCAGGGCACATGCCTAGTTTGCAGGCCAGCTCCCCAGTAGGGGGCACATGCGAGGCAGCCACACATTGGTGTTTCTCTCCCTTTCTTTCTCCCTTCTCCTTTCTCAAAAAATAAATAAAATATTTTTAAAAAATCAATGTGAGAGTGAAACATTGATAGGTTTCCCTGGCCTGGGGTTGAACCTGCAACCTTTTGGTGTACAGGACTATGCTTCAATCAACTGAGCCACCTGGCCAAGGTCAAATTTTTTTTTAATAGCATTTGTCTCTTCACTGTTTAGCAGGTTGATAAGTAGAGGTCTATTTTGATTCCAGTGGATGATGCTGAAGTGCAAGTTTTAATTTTCTTTTACCTGCACTGCTGGTGCTTCCAAGATCTCTGTGGGCTGGGTTGTCTCAGCCTTGGAAAATGCTTTGCATAGCACTGGGGAGGTAAGTGTCCCCTTTGTGACCAGGTTATGGTGGTCTCAAGACACCCTGACATGGGGGAATATGGTTGGTAAGAGGACTCCAGACCTCCAAGATTGTGGTGCTGCCTACTGTAACTAATGCTGCTTGTGGTGTTGTACTATCTGAGTTGTCCTAGCTGCCTCTACTGGGTTTGCTGAGATGGTTGGGGCAAGGTACATTTGGGAAAGCCAGCTTGCATTTGTGGCTTTGTTATTATTCTAGTAATGGCAGCAGCCAGACCGCAGTTGCAATCCCTCTGTATTTTTGCCCATCACTTGGTTTAGCTGCAGTGTGTGCTGATCATTCAGGCAAAATGTTGATTCTACCCTTCTGTTCCTTAGGACCGCCAAGTGTGTTGTGTTTCCTATAACCCAACACCTACCTGTTACCAAGTCTTCTGGGGCCATAGTGAGCTCTGGGCCATATCTATGGCACCTACCTCTGTCCTTACATTTTTCCTCCTACTCTGTTTGCTCAGATACACCCACCTTTAGATGTTTCAATGTGAGGATCCCTCAGACATGTTTTTATGTGTTGAACAGGGAGTCCTTTTTTGAATTAGAGCTGTCTAACTTGAAACTTCAAGAGGAGAGATCTGGAGGTCCTCTTATGCTACCATGCTGTTGATGTCCCTTCCTATTAGAAGATTCTTGACTTCAAAAGTTAATCATAGTATTATCATATGATCCAGCAATTGCACTTTTAAGAATTGAGTACGGGGTCTCTAACAGATATTTGCACATGATTATAGCACCATTATTCACAATAAGAAAGGTAGAAACAACCCAAGTGTTCACTGATAGTTGAATAAAAAAAAACCCAAATGTATTTTCCTACAATTGACTATTATTCAACCTTGAAAAGGAAGGAAATTCTGATATATACTATACAACATGGATGAACTCTGAGATCATTATGCCATGTGAAATAAACCAGTAACAAAAGGACAAATATTGTATGATCCCACTTATATGAGGTGCCTAGAGTAGTTAAACTCATAGAGACAGAAGATAGAATAGTGGTTGCCAGGGGCTGGGGAGAGCAGGAATGGGGAATTACTGCTTGATGGGTGTAGAGTTTCAGTTTGGGGTTATGAAAAAGTCCTACAGATGGATGGTGGTAATGGTTGTACAACAATGTGCATTACCTAATGTCTCAGAACTGTATGCTTTAAAATGGTTAAAATTGTCAATTTTATATGATGCACATTTTATTGCAATAATTTTAAAAAGAAAAGCTCCTTGAGGGCTGAGACTATGGCTATGTTTCTTTGAGATTCCTCAGAGTGAGGCATGTGCAGGCACTCAATGAGTAGAAATAGTGAATTATATGGAAATAAATCATTACCATTAGGGAGCTTACTCTCTTACTATAGCTTTCTTCAGTATACAAAACTATTCATGAAACCAGTCATTCCAAGACTAGACATAGCAGTGTGTGACAGTGTGAAAGAAGCTTTGCATTAAGGGTAAGGCAATCTAAGTAAGAGAAAGCCACTTTTTAAGGTGGAACACTATAGGAGGGCTTCATGGAATAAAAATATTTGAGCCTTAAAGGAAATACAAGATATTTTAGTGGTTGGAGTAGAAATTGTCTACCTTCAAAGTGGGTGGAAGAAAAGAAGGAAAGACCTGGAAGCCCATGAGTTTGTGGTGGGGATACCAGGACAGAAGGGGCCAATGTGGGCTAGAGGGGATTACGCACAAGTGATGAGAGATGGCACAGAATAGGAAAAGACTGACCATTCAAGGGCCTAGAAGGCAAGAATGAGAGTTTGTTTGTCTCAAAATTGTGGTAAAATACATATAATATAAGATTTACCATGTTAATGATATCTATGTATACCGGTTCGTGGCATTAAGTACATCCACACTGTTGGGCAACCATTATCACCATCCATCTGTAGATCTCTTATCTTACCAAACTGAAACTCTGGACACATTTAATAACCCTACAACACACTTTCTTTATTCTCTCAGTCCTTGTCAAGAGAAGTTTAGCTTTGAACTAATAATTAAGAATAAGTCCTCTCTCCAGGTGTTGGGAAGCCTGGAATAGGTTCCATTAAGTGTTTAGGTTGCAAGGAGCAAACTCTTTGGTTCAAATAAAGGGCCTTTAGTATGAACAGACACAAAGAACAATGGGCACCCTCAGTGCAATCCCAGAATGAAGACACAAATGGGGTAGGGGTCCAAGATTTGCAT
Source organism: Tonatia bakeri (assembly GCA_004024845.1). Taxonomy (NCBI): domain Eukaryota; kingdom Metazoa; phylum Chordata; class Mammalia; order Chiroptera; family Phyllostomidae; genus Tonatia; species Tonatia bakeri. The sequence goes on from PVIA01017639.1 coordinate 8,221, forward strand.
TCACATGGGCCCTAGAGACTTAAGAAGGCATTCAGGAATCCCTCTTCTGGTGCTCTCAGTAACTTAGATCCCCTCAGTTTGTCTGGTCAACTAACAATTACTATGTTCAGGTTCTGGAATAGTTGTTGCTCAAAGGCTGTGCAGTGGAATGGGGGACAGCGCTGAGGTATAAAACATGGTCTAGGGTAGCTGGCAGCAGGTAAGCAGACCAAGTAGTCTAGTAGGAGAAAAAGGAATGCAAATGATATTCAGAGAATATTATTTTGGCCAGCTGGGTTTTAAAAAGACCAGAGGCCAGAAAGACCTTTTTATGGTTATCACAGTAACCAACACAGAGGAGGGCCAGTGCTGGGGGAAAGCCAGCAAAGAGAGGCTGAATCCCATATATGTGGTGGGAGATGGGAGACTGAGAGGTGTGGCCATGAAGGTTGAAGGAGGCCAAGTCGGGGGGAGCAGGGCAGGCAAAGTTGAGGCTGAGATGTAGACTTGGAGAATTTTACTTGTTACCTGTAGAGAATGACTGTATTCTCTAGTGAGCCCTGGCCATATAATTACTTCATTTAACCTGGGTAACATTTCTCTTAAATAAGGCATACCACCCAAGGGAACTTCTCAGGAGGATAGATCTGAATTTGAACCCTGGAACTCCCATCATAACATGACCTTAGGAAGTCATCAAATCCTTGGAATCTCAATTTCCTCATTTGTAAAATGGATTAATAACAGGGCCTGCCTGACAAGGCTGTGGTCAAGCTCAACAATAGGAGCATTAGGTGATCAGTAAGGTACTCAGCATAGAGTAGATGCATAACAAATGGCAGCTGTGGCATTAGGTGTCATCAGTATGTTCGATCAGCTTTTTCCAAACTTGACAATCCCTCTTAGGCAGAGTTCTAAAGTGGCCCTGCAATATTCTGCCCCCTTGTCACACACCCTGATAATTCTCTCCTTTGAGTATAGGTAGGACTGTGAATATGGTGAGATTTTAGTCTTGTGATTGGGTCATTAATCCATTGACTTTGAGATCAAAAGGTGAGATTATTTGGAATGGGCCTGGCCTAATCAGAGGAGTCCATAAAAAAAAGATGGGCCTTTCCTGAAGTCAGAGATCCAAAGCCAGTGAATTCTCTTCTGACTAGAAAAAGCTAATTGCCATGTTGTAGAGAAAGCAACATAACAGGGAGGACTAAGTGGTCTCTAGCCAATGAAAGCCTCAGGTCTGCAACTATGAACAATGGAATTCTGCCAACAATCACTAATCTTGGAAGAGAATCCAAGCCTTTGGTGAGATCACAGCCCTGGCCAACACCTGATCACGGCCAAGAAAGACCTTGGGCAGAGGACCCAGACTGATGTGGACCCTGCCTTGTGGGGTCTGCGGCCTTGTGGATGATCTAGAGAAATTCACAAGGACTACCAAGTCCTGTGGAGTAAAAGGGATGGCACAGCTTCTTTCTCAAGAGGAGAAAAAGCCTCAGAGTGCTTCAGCCACTCTCTCAAGGGGAGAGCGCCCTGACCCTTGCCTTGACAAGCTTTTATTGCTTTTCTGGGCACATTACATGATGGTCCTCATCTACTATGCACAGGTTCACTTTAGGTGGTTACCTTTAACAGAAAACAAAGGAGAGGATGCTGCTAAGCACATCACAGAAGAAGGATATTTGCAAATGCAAAGGCAAAAGTGGTTGAACCAGTTACACTCATCCTTGGCAGGTTTAGCATGGATTTCAGGAAGTTAATTTAAAGATATGCAGTAAATGTTTGCTGCCTCAATTCAGGGTGAGGGAGTTTTAATAAAAGCAAGTCTCATAGCATTCTAGGTACAACGCAGGCCTGATTGCCTATGAGAGAACTTATCCGTGGGCATGGATCCTGTCTGGGCCCATGCCACACTGAATGGTCTCCTGTATTTCCCCCCTTGTTTTTAGTTAGGACTGCTATAGATCCCACAAAGCTTTCTACTTACTGGTCTCTCACATGACCCTAGGAAAATAATTCGCAAATGTGTCAAAGGACACAGAGCATTATTATAATCAGTAAGCAACCAGTGGTTCCAAAGACCCTCATTCTCAGATTAAGCCTATCAACCACTGTCATACAGTAATGATCAAATAGGTAACATTCAGAGAACTCAGAGGGCCTATTTTGAGTCAGGGTCAGATAACTAAAGGGCCATAAAACTTTGGGGAAACAAACTTATTTCAGGTTTGGACCCTTATCATTTAAATTGAGGGTATTCAACGTAGGTTTCATAGGATTTTATGAATTCTTTCTTAGGCCTGATCACCCTGGGGAATCCACTCTTTCCAGCACAAGGCTGCACCCTCCCCCTTCATTGTTTCAGGCTTAGGTGAGCAGGCGCAGTAAGGCAGCCAAGAGATTAGGAGACTTCTAGCAGACAGAATGAGGACTCAGGCTATGTCAAAGCTGAGGGGCGAGGGTCCATCATCCCCTTTTTCTATATCCCCCCAAGTCCTTCCCTGGGGCTTCCACATGATCATGCCTGTCTTAGGTCATCCCTCCTTTGAGGAATCTTACCCATCATTGGCTAACTGATCATGCAGTGTGGGGCAGACAGGGTGAAATAAAGTGGTCAGAGGTGGTGCTCCTGCCAGGGAGATAAGCTTCGTTCCCTTAGTGGCTTATGGTCCAAAGGTCATTCACTCAGCCTTAGACATGGGGGGTTACAGCTTCTGAAACTAGGCAGGGCAGTTCCCAACACCAGACAGACTGTGCCTAGACTCCTGAATCATGAAAACTATGAGATAATAAATGTGTGCTATTTTAAGATGATCAATTGGTGGTAACTTGTTATACAGCAAAAGCTAACTTATATACTCCTAAACTCCCTCAAATTTGTGTTCTGCTCCTGTGACTCTGCTGAGCCCATACCTGTAAAGGTGTGCAATTGTCTCCCAGTTTGTTTTCCAGTCACAGGTCAGTTCTCTTTCCCCATCTGACTCTATCTCTGAGCAACACTTAACCAGATATTGGATTTTCCCTTTGAAACATTTTTCTCTGTTTGACTTTTATGACCCATACATCTTTCATTTTCTTCCTAAGACACCACCTACTGTCTATCTTTTACTAATTCTCCTCCTCTTAGTCTCAGAATGTTGGAGTTCTAAGGCTTAGTCTTCAATCATCTTCTCTTTCCTATTGCATTTTCACCTTGGGTGATCTCATCCAGTCTCATGGTTTTGAAAATCACCTATTTGCCAGGTACTTGCATAATTGTACTTAGAACCTTCATTTTCTCTGTGGACTCTCCAGACACATATCCACACTTGACATTTCTTCTGGGTTGTAACATGTCCAAGAGAGAATTCTTAATTCCATTCCTGCTTCTAGATCTGTACTTCCTTTGGTTAATGGCAATATTGTTCCTCCAATGACTGAAGCCAAAAATCAAAATCTGGATTAGTCAAGATTAATTACCCCAGCCAGGACAATAACTCCCTTCTTTACCTGTTGAATGAGAGGCATGAGGAGCTCAGGTGGTTACGTGACAATCTAAATGTCTAGTTCAATAAAATAATCGTTGTGTCTCCTGATGGAAGCATTACTCCCAGGGGAACTCAAACCTCTAGGGTGCAGAGAGTAAAGTCACAAGAAGAGGAATAAAATATTTCACTAGTACATCACTAGGGTACTGTAATAGTGAGTAGATGCCACTTCCATTTCCACCACTTGATTCCTGGACTTGTGAATCCTAATTATGGGAGAACCAGAACCATATTGTGGACACTGATTCAGAATATATACAGCATTCTGGAGAACATGGCCCCAACCCTGAAAAATATTGGCACCTAGCTGGTACTCTGACTCTTAAAAACTCCATTATGCATTTCTGTCATGCCAGCTGCTTCAAGATGATGGGAAATGTGCAGGATTCGGTGAATTCCATGTGCATTGTCCTACTACTGCACTTCTTTTGCTGTGAAGTGAGCTCCTTGATCAGAAGCAATGCTGTGTGTAAATACTGACAGTGGATAAGACATTCTGTAGTTTTGGCAAAAGCTTTGCATTCAAGGAAGACAAATTTGTTCCCACAGTAAGTGTAAACTCCAGTAAGGACAAAACACTGCCCCTTCTATGATGGAAGTGGTCCAAAGTAATTAACCTGCCACAGGTAGCTGGCTGATCACTCCAGGAATAGTGTCATATTAGTGTTGATCTTTGCTTCTGGTAGATTGGACACTCAATAATGGCTATAGCCAGGTCATCCTTTGAAAGTGAAATTCCATGTTGATGAGCCCATGTATAACCTCCACCCTGCCACCAAAGCCACTTTGCTCATGAGCCCTCTGGCCAATGACAGGGTGACTGAGGAAAGGAGGTGACTGTATCCACAAAATTGGCCATCCTATCTACTTGATTATTAATATTCTCTTATGCTTTCGTGAGTGTTCACATGGGACATAAATATCCTTGTGTTTTTGTCAATTTAGAAAAGTCTATCCACATACCTCTTCCCCAGATTTCCTTGTCATCAATTTTTCAATTATGTTACTGCCAAGTTCCTTCCTTTCCTCCCTTTTTAAAATCATTTTCAAATTCAAATTTACCAAATCTAGTTCTTCTATCTCCAACATTGTTCAAAATTAATCCACTTATCCTTATATCCCCTGCCACTATACTTACCTAAGCTAAACCATCTTTTCTCTCTATTGCAGTTATATTGTATTCACCAGTTTCCAATTTTTACAACTACAATTTATTCTCTCCACAATACTGTTCAAAGACTGCTCTCTAAGCTTGTAGAAAAAAATTCCAAATTCCTTACCTGAAGACTGCAAGGCCTTATCTGCTTTCACCTCATTTTATCACTCTTTCCCTTGCCTACTCTGCACACCTTATTAACATTTTTCAAACTTTTCAAAGTTTATTCCCACATTAGGGCCATTATGCATGGGAATAAAATGATAATTTCCCTGGCTACCCTTCATGGTGATCAAATAAGGTTTTTTCTCTTCATGAATGTTCTGCTGTTTATCTTCTTGGTTATGCTTTTTCATCTCAATGCTCATTTTGGTCATTTCCACTCAGAACAAAAAAATAATAATATTGAAAATGAGATAGTGCAGGTTGGAGTCAACAGGAATTTTATTTAGCAAATAATAACTGATAAAGGTTTAGGGAGGGGAACATACTGGTTAGTTTAAGTAGAATTAGGAAGAAACTATTTTATTAGAAACATTAGAGATGGGCTTAGAAGACTGTGGAACCAAGAAAAAAATGAAGGTATTCCAGGAATAGACTCTGGTAGGAAAAAAACCCTGTGACTGAACTGGCAGCTCGCTGGTGATGAGTTCAAATTACTCTGTGTACAGTATTTTCCCCTTATCCACAGGAGATACATTCCAGGATCCCTAGTGGATGCCTGAAACCATGGAGAGAAGCGAATCCTGTATTTACTATGTTTTTCCCTATACATTTTCTCTTAAGGGAAGCAGTTTATGACTGCTCTTTGGTATGTGCTAATTGCCAGCATCACTACTCTTGTACTTTGGGGAGATTATTAAGTAAAGTAAGGATCACTTGAGCACAAGCACTGTGATTCTTGAGAGTCAATCTGATAGCCAAGACAGACACGGAGTGACTAATAGGCAGGCAGTGTGCTTATACATTGTGGAGACACTGAACAAAAGAAATGAGTCACATTCATGTGGGACAGAGGGAGACAGCACAAGATTTCACCATGCTACTCAAATGGCATGCAATTTACAGCTTAAATGTTTACTTCCAGAGTTTTCCATTTACTATTTTCAGACTGTGGTTGATCTTGGGTAACTGCAACTAGAAAGCAAAACCATGGAAGGGGGGGACTATTGTACAATGAATCTTGTTTCATAAAAACAAACAAAATTTTTATATTTATACAGATATTTCTTTTATTTATTTATACTTGTTTATCAGAAAGAAAAGAGTATGGACACACATTTATCAGGCTCTTAAGTTGAATGCCTTAGTTTTTCCTTATTAATACCTTTGTCCTCTGAAACTTATCAAAAGCCTTTTGAGGCACATGGAAAAGTCCTGCTCACTTTCTGATCACCCTGTCCTGAAACAAGTCAGGGCACAAGGTCCTAAAGTTTGAAGATAAAATATTTACTAGATATTAATTAAGGAGGGTTTTGTGGTGACAGACAGTCACTTTTTTAAATTAAGACCCCTCTCTCGTAAGACCTTGGAACAGTCCACAAGTGATTGTGAAATTCATAGTACAGGTAGCAATATCTAATAAACTAGGTTTCAGGATAAACAAATATTTAGAATGTTGGTCTCAGCATTTTAAACTTTCCCTAATGAATTTGTTAAGACTTGTTCTCTGTTTGTTAACCATATCTGAGTCCTACCAGCTGGCATTTAAGCAGTGGTTCATCAGGGCTGATCCTGGAATCAGCTAGTGTTTCATAGATATCTGGAGAGTCAGATTTCTGGGAGGGCTGACATTTTTTATTGGGTTGGAACAGAAGGGTGAGGATCATGGCAAGCACTTGGGAGATGCTTTCCCTGGTTGCTGTGCAGGGTTATGGATGGCCTTCTCAGCATCTCTACTCTCCCAGCTCTCACTCTTTTGACTACACTATTTACTCTTCTTGATGATGACAGTGAGGACAGTAATTATTATGTCAGTGTGTTACTAAATTTTTAAGCCTATTCTGCATTAAGCATGCAATGCAAAAATCTGGAAACCTGTGTCTGGTCTTTGTCACATAATAAAAGGGAAGAAATGTGTGCAGGGAGCTGACTTACTTTAGCATTCTATGAGTATGTTATAGGGATTTTAATTCCCTGCAATGGACAATCTGAATATGATGGCTAGGGCAATTAGGATAAAGAGACTTTAAGGAAGTATTCCTGCTGTGGCAGAGCTGGCTAGCTGTCCAC
>PVIA01017640.1:0-15116 GCA_004024845.1 Tonatia bakeri
GGGGAGGGCTTGATTGAGAGTAAGGGGGAGAAAACTGTACTTGAACATTCATTTAAATAAAAAAATAATAATATTATTTAAAAAAAAAAACCTCTTGCAATTGCTTTGGTATACACTGAATTTCCTCATGGGCCACACTTACCTGTGAGACCTACTGGGACTTAAGGCTGGTTATAGATTTATTGTAGAAGCAATAAAGGAGGGTGGAGAGGGGGGCTCAGCAGCCCTGCAAAGTAACTATCTCAGGGGACCCCATTACAGATTATTCAGGCCTAGGAAGACTAACCTCCTCAGACTGGAAAAAGTGGGCTACTCTTATGGCAAAGGAGGGCTGGAGAGATTTAGGGTCTCAAGGTTCCAGTTTCATCAGAATCTCCCCCAAATATGGCCCTACTCCAATTTTCAGAGAGCCAATTAATACTTAACTTTATAAAAGAGACCCTGCCAGGCTGGGAATTCAAAATGTGTTGTAAGCCACCCACAGGATTACACATTGATTTAAACTGAGATATCTCAGACCTGAGACTACATGAGATAAGAGTTTCTTCTATGGCACTCTGGCCAAGATGGAGGCATGGGTAGATACATTGTCCCTCCTTGTACAACCAAAATAAGAACAACAAAATTTTAAAAACAAAAAACAACCAGTACTGACAGAAAATTGAACTGTATGCAAGTTCAACAACCAAGAAGTTAAAGCAGACACATTCATCCAAACCAGTAGGAGGGGCAGAGTTGGGCAGCCAGTACCAAGGGTTCGAGGCAAAGCAGTGGTTGGCAGACCCTGGGCACAGGCAGTAACTGTGGACCCAGCGAAGAGATGGATTGTGGAGTGGCTCAGTGCACAAGGCAGCTGGAAGACCAGACAGTCCCACATTCACGTGCAGATAAAGCAGGTGAAACTGGGGAGCAAGACAGACCATACAACCCAGGGTCCAGGCACAGGGAAATAAAGCCTCAAAGCACCTATTGAAAACAACTGTGGGAGTTGAGGTGCTGGGAGAAACTCCCAGTCTCACAGAAGAGTTTGTTGGAGAGACCCACAGGGTCCTAGAATGCACACAAACCCACCCACATGGGAATCAGCACCAGAAGGGCCCAGTTTGCTTGTGGGAAGCAGGAGAAGTGACTGAAATCTGGCAGAGAGCAAAGCAAGTGCCATTGTTCCCTCTCGGACCCCTGCCCCACATACAGCGTCACAACACAATAACGTGGGTTGCCTCACCCTGGCAAACACCTAAGGCTCCACCCCTCACTATGTAACAGGTGCCTCAAGACAAAAAAAAAAAAAAGGCCCAAATGAAAGAACAGATCAAAGCTCCAGAAAAAATAAAACTAAGCGATGAAGAGGTAGCCAACCTATCAGATGCACAGTTCAAAACACTGGTAATCAGGATGCTCACAGAATTGGTTGAATTTGGTCGCAAATTAGATGAAAAAATGAAGGCTATGCTAAATGAAATAAAGGAAAATGTACAGGGAACCAATAGTGATGGGAAGGAAACTGGGACTTAAATCAATGGAGTGGACCAGAAGGAAGAAAGAAACATCCAATCAGAAAAGAATGAAGAAATAAGAATTCAGAAAAATGAGGAGAGGCTTAGGAACCTCCAGGACATCTTTAAACATTCCAACATCCGAATTTAGGGGTACCAGAAGGAGGAGAGGAAGAGCAACAAGTGGAAAATTATTTTAACAAATAATAAAGGAGAACTTCCCCATTCTGGCAAAGGAAATAGACTTCCAGGAAGTCCAGGAAGCTCAGAGAGTCCCAAAGAAGTTGGACCCAAAGGAGGAACACACCAAGCTTTATCATAATTACATTAGCCAAGATCAAAGATAAGGAGAGAATCTTAAAAGCAGCAAGACAAAAGGAAAGAGTTACCTACAAAGGAGTTCCCATAAGACTGTCAGCTGATTTCTCAAAAGAGACCTCACAGGCAAGAAGGGACTGGAAAGTATTCCAAGTCATGAAAGGCAAGGTCCTACATCCAAGATTGCTCTATCCAGCAGAGCTTTCATTTAGAATGGAAAGGTAGATAAAGTACTTCTCAGATAAGGTCAAGTTAAAGGAGTTCATCATCACCAAGCCCTTATTATATGAAATGTTAAAGGGACTTATCTAAGAAAAAGAAGATAAAAAACATGTACAGTAAAATGACAGCAAACTCACAATTATTAACAACCACGCCTAAAACAAAAACAAAAACAAAATAAGCAAACAACTAGACCAGGAACAGAACCACAGAAATAGAGATCACATGGAGGGTTATCAACAGGGGAGTGGGAGGAAGAGAGAGAAGGAAAAGGTACAGAGAATAAGTAGCATAGATGGTAGGTAGAAAATAGACAGGGGGTAGGTAAGAATAGTATGGGAAATGTAGAAGCCAAAGAACTTATAAGTATGACACATGGACATGAACTAAAGGGGAGAAAATGTGGGTGGGAGGGGGTGTGCAGGATGGAGGGGAGTGAAGGGGGGAAAATTAGACAACTGTAATAGCATAATCAATAAAATATATAATTTATTTTTTTAAAAGAAGAAAGTTTTTTTAACCTTTTTTTAAGATTTTATTTATTTATTTTTAGAGAGGGAAGGGAGGGGGAGAGAGAGAGAGAGAGAGAAACATCAATGTGCAGTTGCTGTGGGCCATGGCCTGCAACCCAGGCATGTGACCTGACTGGGAATCGAACCTGCGATGCTTTGGTTCGCAGCCCGCGCCCAATCCACTGAGCTATGCCAGCCAGGGCTAAAATATATATTTTAAAAAAAGAGTTTCTTCTATGGCAATCATAGAAGATTTGGGGTCCTTACCTGGACCATAATCTAAAGCCCAAAGCTCATTGCTTTCTTGTCTGAACTTCTGTAGTGCACTCAGAAGCAATCAACTCCATTAAAGTCCTTATGTCCACTAATATGTTCTATGCCAGCAAATACTTGGTCACCTAAAGTCTTGCCTATGATTACAGATATATATAGGCAATAATTTAAGTAACAGGTGTACTACTGTGTGCCATAAACAATCATGTACAACTACCAACTAATATTCTTCACCACTTACAATAGGGTAATATCTTTAAATATACAGTGGTACCATGATACTCATCATTAATTCATTTCAGAAGTCGTGACAAGTGCCAAAACCAATGGGTACCGAACAATGAAGCGTTTTTCTCTTATGGGGCAATGCCACAACTCACACAGGTTCTAGCAGGTACAAGTCCCGAGCAAGCACCAAGTGCTACAACATTTTTTTCTCATAAAATGCAACGAGTACAGGGATTGGTGTGTTCTGAAGCCAACAAGTACCAAGGTATGACTGTGATTAGATTACAAAACCAATAGGAGATAGCCCAGGACAATTTATAGAATCTAAGTTTAGGACCCACTTCCAGTAATAATACTAATATCTCTATTATTTAGAGTTCAATTGGGAAAGCAGAGCCACTATGAGTGAGATAAAGTAAGGAAGTTATTAAAAGGACAGTATCTTATAAAATTGTGGGAACTGCTAAAGAAATCCTCTTTGCATTCTTCTTGTTCTCTTTTTGTTTGCTTGTTTGTTTTCACCTTCCAGGAAAGCAGGGGGACATACAAAAAGATCACGTTGTACAGTCAAACAGATATGTGTTTGACATCTAGTTGTCCACATAGGTGGACAGTCATTGGCTAAGAAATCTTTTCAAATGACTCAAATTCTCTGAACCTCAATTTCCTCATTGAGAGAACGGAAACAACAGGACTTCTCAGGGTTGATGTGAGGGTGAGTGAGATAAAGCACATACGCATAATAAGCTATTGATTGTATTAGCTCGTTGATTCCAAGGTGCACAATATTTCACATTTTAACTTCACTACAGCAGGAGTGAATCCTGTAATAACTGGCATGTTATTGTCTAACTGAGAACAGTTTTTTCCTTTCTCAGTGCACATAATATAATGAGAGCCCAAATAACACCTCAAATAATGACGACTGCAGATATCATTTCATTATCAAACGAAATGTGACTCTTAGTGCACAAGTGGAAAATCCCAACATCCCCTAGAGAACACAGGTATTCTCCTTCATACATTCCATTTGTTTCTCCATTACTGTACAAACCCTTCATCCCACACACCTTATTATTCAGATTAGCGGAATGGAAAAGTATGAGTTTTAGAATCTGACATATTATGTTTTCAGTCTTAATGCTATGTGACATTCTGAGCATCAGTTGAGTGTTCCCTTATTATGTAAATGATGCTTACCCAAAAAATGTTAAAAAGTTAAATGAGAATGCATGGAAAGCCTTCTCAGTTCCAAATATATTGTGGGTATTCAATATCTAATCTTCTGCTGATTATTTGCCTTGAATGAAGGGCTAATCTTCTAGATTGGGAAGTGGGGCAAATTCTGGCTCTCAAGCCAAATCCACCTACCATATGTTCTTTTAATTTTTTAAATTTATTTTTACTGATTTTATTTAAACAGAGAGACATCAATTTGTTGTTCTACTAATTTATGCATTCATTGATTAATTCTTGTATGTGCCCTGACTAGGGACCAAACCCACAACCTTGGAGTATGGGTGTTACCAAACAGAGATTGGGGTTCTGCTGCCCACTGCACATAGGCAAATTCCAGGGGCAGAAGTTTGGTGAAAAAGGAAAGGGGTCATTTATTCAAAAACTACACAATTTTATGCCCTGGCTGGTGTGGCTCAGTGGATTGAGCTTTGGCCTGTGAACCAAAGGGTCACCAGTTCAATTCCTAGTCAGGGCACATGCCTGGGTTGTGGGTCAAGTCCCCAGATGGGGGTGCATGAGAGGCAACCACACATTGTTTCTCTCCCTCTCTTTCTCTCTCCCTTTACCTCCATCTAAAAATAAATAAATAAAAACTTTTTTTATACACAATTTTGGAAGAATGGCAGGCTTCTGCCTCAGGTCCCATCCCCTCCAGAACATCCAGAGAAAAACCCCATCGACCTCTGCCAGACAAACCCAAGGCTGCATGCAGAGTTCCTTCTCCCATTTAAAATCACTGTCCTTTGGGAAACTGTAGGCAGCTGCTGCACAATCATTCTAGTTGCCCATCACTGTCCAGCCTCAAGCTCCTGCCTAGAGTCTGTGCACATGGTCTGTATACCAGCCACTGCCACTTCCCATGCCAGTGGCTGTGGGGCCTGATGCCTGGCCACGCATCTTCCAGGGCCCATGGTTCACAAGTGCTCTGGCCCCCACATCCATGCTACAGATCCCTGAGGAAGAGAAGGCATGGTCTGGAACCATCTGTGTAGCAGCAGAAGACGCCCCAGCATCCCCCGGGCCACTGCTGGGACACATCACTGGGGCGTGGCCCAGCACTCACAATTCAGCCTCAGCACAAGCCGGTCCCAACAGGACAAGTGAAAGAAGGAAAACACATGTTTTTCCCTTCCTCCCATTTAAATCTCCAGGCCCAAAATTCCATGCAGTCTGGAAGGGTTCAGCTCCCTAGCCAATCCTGTCATCCTAGAAGCCAGGACACTGAGGCTCTGACCACAGCTTCAACAGCAGCACAGCAGAGAGGAGAGCTGAAAAAATTTCTGATGAGGAAGATAAGCCAGGTCAGAGTGAATTACAAAATGTGCTTCCTATGATTTCCAGCCCTCCCCCTACTTCTGTGACTGGGGTTATAAAGCAAGGGCAAGAGAGGAAAGTAACATAAGAAGCTTGCCATGGGCAGCATCACTGGGAAAATGCAGGTCCTGCTCCTTTGGTTGGTCTTTCTCTTGCCTCCTGAAGCTGGAGCTGGTGACTTTGAGGTGTAATTCCCTGTTCTCTGGCTCCTCAGTTCCTATTCCAAACTTACTGACCTGAATCAAATAAGAGTCTAAAATAAGAAAGCAAGAATCCACTGCAAGTGTCCCAAGGGAAGTCTCTATCTGGAAGAGTCATACTCTTTCCCAGCAGTTAATGACAGTTGACTTGGCAAAAGAAGTCTTGGGTGGAGATAGAATCAGAAAACTTGCTTGGAAAGTACCTCTTAAGCTGCTTTCCTCAAAATATCCACAGTTCTGATCCATGGTCATTCAACTTCGCTCTCACATGGGAGAGGTCAGAATCAGGACATGAAGAAATGTTTCAATAACAACTCAGAATCAAGACTAGCCATGGTGGTCTGCAAAGTAGGATGAGGACTGACAGGGTGCGTTGGGGCAGGGAAAGCCAATAAAAAGGATAGGTGGTGGATCTGAGCTACATTAGAGGTAAGGGTGAGGCTGAGGGTGGGGGTTTGCCTCAGCTTTCAACTCATCTTCCTCAGCCAGTGCTCTGTCTGAAGGCTCGGTTTGCCTATGTTTGGGAACCTGGGCTTTTCTGTTTCAGGGGAGATTATCGGTGGCATTGAGTCCAAGCCCCACTCCTACCCCTACATGGCCTATCTGGAAATCACTAACCAAGATCATGTTAGTAGCTGTGGTGGGTTTCTCATAAGTGAAGAATTTGTGGTGACAGCTGCTCATTGTCAAGGAAGGTAAGAAAACTTTGCCTTGTTTCCTTTTCATGTGAGGTGTTGTGGGAACCAGAGCTAACACAACTTTCAAGTGGCCTGAGGAAAAATTTTCATGCCCCACTCATATTAAGATGGTCAGTGATGTATATTTGGAGGATAAGGGCCTTTCTGATTAGTCATCTCTGTCTCCAGAGGCCACAGATTTATCATAGGCAGCCCAGGTCAAGACAAGCCAATGTTGCCCCTCTCATCCTTGGGCCAGCAAAGCCCTCTCATTTCTGTGTCTGTCAGGGCCTGGCCCTTCCTGAAACAGCTGTGGTCCCAGGCTGTGATCCCAGGAAACACCTGTCCTCAGTAAGATATGAGTTCCGCAGCTGGCTCTACACTGATGAAGAGGGCCTGGTGTCACTTTATTCACAATGGGCCCTTCTCAGGAGACTAACACCTTTTCCTGACTCTCTCTTCCCTCTCAACAGAAATATTACTGTCACTCTTGGAGCTCATGACATGAAACAAGAATAATCCACATGGCAGAAGCTAGAAGTCAAAAAACAATTTGTTCATCCAAAATACAACGTTGTCACCTATCTTAATGACATCATGTTACTGAAAATACCATTCTTTCTTGGACTTCTTGATTCCCCTTCTTAATCCTTCCTCTGACCTGTACCTTTCTCATTCTCTCTTCAAACCCACTTCCTTGGGGACCATCCTCATTCCATGTAACACCACCCCGCTGGGGAAATACTCTAGGCCCTGCCCAGGGAGCCTCTTCCATACCACACCCACCACTTTCCCTGAGATGGGCAACCATCTACCCTTCCTCCCTCATAGCTACAAATGAAAGCTAAGCTGAGCCATTCCGTGAGGACAATACCCCTGCCCACCCAGTCTACCTTTATTCAATCTGGAACAGTATGCCAGGCAGCTGGCTGGGGGAGAACAGGAGTGAACAAGCCAACATCAGATACTCTGAGAGAGGTAAAGCTGAGACTCATGAATACCAAGGCCTGCCTCTGCTTTTTCTCTTACAATATAATTTGCAAATCTGTGTGGGCGACCCCACGAAGAAAGGATTACCATACAAGGTACCACATATTTACACTTCCTCCTCATAATCAGTCCCTGGGAGACAAGATCCTCCTGCAAGGGGGTGGATCAGGAAGTCCCCTAGTACAGTGACTGGTATGTGCATTCATGGGTGTCCAGGATTATGAGAACTGGAATCCTCCTTCTGGGTTCCATCACCCCATATTCAAGTCCTGCCTCTAATCCTCCCAGCTAGTCTCTGTACAGGGGTCCAGGAGAGAAAATATAAGAAGGGGGGGGGGGCGGGGGGCGGGATCTAGAGTTGTGGTTCTAAGCCAGAGAAAGAAAAAGGATATTAAACTTAAGACCCCTAACTTATGACTCCATGAGGAGTCAGGATTCCTGGCCAGACTATGGGGTATCTTGGGACTAGCCAAGGTGCTGATAGAACCAGGATGCGATAACAGGGAGAAGGATGATCCCTGCTCATGGTCTGCTTTCTCTAACCCACAGGGGGATTCTGGGGGCCCCCTTCTGTGTGCTGGGGTGGCCCAAGGTGTTGTGTCATATGTACATGTAAATACAAGGCCTCCTGCTGTCTTCACTCGAATCTCCACATATGTGTCCTGGATTAATAAAATCTTAGAGAGGGAGTAGCCACAGATGCCTGGTCAGCCTCAAGGAAAATCCCAAAGCCAAAGCTCTCCCTGGGTAGCCCCCAGGTTCCACAGCCTCCCAGAGGCACCCAAAACCCCTGCTGATTGTATCCCAAGCAAAATTCAATAAAGATGCTGCCTCCAGCATATGTGTGTGACACTCTATCCAACCCAGAGCTTCCCCACAGCTGGTCTGCTCCACAGGGTGAAATGCAGATCCTCCTCTCTAGTTTGAATGAAGAATTGCACTGGGCTCCTTTTCTGCCAGATTAATCATCAAGCCTACCAATTTCCATGTATGTTGTATGCTATTATGGATTATTGAAGAAAACATTTTGATCTGCTCAATAGGATTTAACATCCAGAATAATATTGGCACTGAATGACCTTTTATCTCCTCTGTCCCCTCTTCTTCCTCTTTCTACTCCCACCCACCCCCTACCACCTCTTCTTTTCTTGCTTCTCTTCTTCCCTCAAACCCAAGACTCAGCCACTGCAATTCAGGGCATAGATGTGCCACAGAAAATTCCTCCTGTTTCCAAACATGGTCCCAGGCCTGGGCTATTGATACCTTATGTCCTCATACCCACCTCTGCCTCATGATCATCCCCCTCAACAGTGTGTCTACGGCCACAGAAGTATCTGCCAAGTGGGAAAGAAGAAAATTTTTCAAGCACAAGAGTTCAGGATAGTAGGGTGAGAGAGGGATGACCCCTGAAAGTCCTCAGCACGAGTCTGTCTATTGCAGCAGTCACAATGGGGCTGTACACAGCTCAGGGCCATTCTAGCCCAGCAGAGGGAACCCCTAGAGCATCAGAGTGAGCCTCATCCCTGAACTATCTCAGAGCCACCTAAATTCATCTGCCAAGGAAGATCTCAAAATAAGAGACTATATGCTGGAATGATAATATAAGGACTTTTTTCTATTTATCTCAACTCCTGTTTTATATTTGTATAATTAAATAAAAATTTTTAAATATGAGATAAAATAAACAGAGACACTATGTGTAATGTTTGCTTAGGAGACCAGAACCCACACTGAGTTGCAGCTAAAGCCCCATCCACCCTTGACCCCAGACTCTAAGGAGAGCACATCCACAGGGTAGCCCTGTTCCCTGGAACTGGGCAGTGGAGATGTAGGGAGAGTAGTCAGCCTGTGCTGCCAGCCTGGCCCCCAAGGAGTAGCAGGGCAGGTGGAGAGTACCAAGAGCTTGCTTGAGTCCACGGGCTGAAATGGACCCTGAGGGGTTGACAGACGCTGACTGTTACCCAGCCACCACAGAAAACCAAACAAGCATCATATGGACCCTTAATGTGGAAAAAGCAGTTGGTGGCTGTCACCCAGATAAGATAAGCATATCATCATTGTCAAAGTGTTAGTTCTGCTGTGTGGAGAATAAGTCCACAGAGTGAGTCCGCCTGACCGACACTAAGAGTGATAAAGTCTCGGCATCACAGAGTCAGCAGAAGAAACTGTCCAGATAAGAGGGCTTTGCCCAAACTCATGGGAAGAGGGCCTGTGGACAGCTTAGGCAACACACAAAGAAGTAAGTGCTAAACAGTCACTTCCCCCTGGGATCGCGGTTGCTGAAGCGCAGGTCCAAAAGCCCAACAGGCAAGTATCTGTTCCTCCCACCCCACCTCAATGTCAGGCCCTCCTCTGGGAACCTGGGCACTCTTCTCTTGCACCCACAGTTTCCCTGACAACAGTTAGCCTCACATAGTCATGCATGGTGTAGTGGCTTAGCATGTGTATATACTGAAGGAGTTATTATAGGTTGTATTGTGTCCCTCCAAAAAAAAAATGTGTGTATGTGTATATATATATATGTGTGTGTATATATATATGTGTGTGTGTGTGTGTGTATGTATATATATATATATATATATATATATATATATATATATATATCCTAACTCCCAGTGCTTCAGAATATAACCTTATTTAGGAAATAGGGTTGTTTCAGAATTAATTAAGATGAGGCCATGCTGGAGTCGAATCCAATACTGGTGTCCTTATAAGAAGAGGAGAGAGCCACACATGGGCAGAAGGCCATGGGAAGACAGGCAGAGATGGTGTGATGCATCTCCAAGCCAAGGACCACCAAGGATTGCCAGCTCTCACCAGAAGCTAGAAGCTACAGATTCTTCCTCACAGCCCTCAGGAAGGACCAACTCTGACGAAACTCTGATCTGAGATTTTCATTCTCCAGACTCTGAGAGAATAAACTTCTCTTGTTTTTAGCCACCTAGTTTGTGGTACTTATTTTCTTCCTCTACATTTCTCCCAAATGTAGTTAGACAGAAGCACTACTGAAAACTCCCCAGATGATACATGGAGGGTTGGCCCTACGCTATACTGTTGAAACTCTACACTTCCTGTCTCATTAGTCTCACATAACTTGTCCCTTCACACACCCCTAACAGCCTTACAAAATCATATCTGTGGTTAGGCAGCATTTACCATTAGGTAAACAAAGGAATGTTCTTGCAACCAAGAATGTAGGATGTGGAAAAAAGACTAGGCAGATAAGACACCATTATAAAGCCTCCACATAATAAAGTAATCCCAGTAGAAAGAGAATATCAGGTTTTTCTGGAACTACTTGAAGATAAGTCATTCCCAATCCAGGAACCATATACCCTTCCAGGAAGCAGGAATGGAGACTGGGAGGAGGGGGTTGAGCCTGCAAACACTGACTTCTCCATTGGCAGCCACTATACACCAAGCACACATTATATGAACCCCTGAAATGGAAATAGCAGTTGCTGTCTCTCCTGCAGCCCACCAGAAAGATAAGATTATCATGGTTATTAATTCTGGGGTACACGAGATGATGATCCAAGGAGCGGGCTGACCTGACTAATGTTGACAGTGATAAGGGGAGTGCGAGGATCACAGAGTCTACAGGAGAAACTGCTTCACCAAACTAAAACGAAGGAACACTCTAGGACTTTCTCTCCTCAAATGCTAGCCTATTGCAGGAATAGCAAATGGAAGCTGGAAATATCAGGGGGCTTCCAGTCAAGAGGGCAGAGTAGGTAAATGCTATGCTCACCTCCTCCTGTGACCACATCAAAATTACAACTAAACTGCAGAACAACTGACATTGAGAACTGCCTGCAGACTAGCTGAACAGAACTCATAACTAAGAAGAAGCCACGTAGAGACTGGTAGGAGAGGCTGAGACGCAGAATCAGCTGGTCCCACACCCAGGTGTGGTGGTTAAACATCAGGAGGGATATTTCAGCTGTCGAGTTACCCCTGAGAAACCAGGAATCCCAGCCTTACCCTAGGCTCCCCTGGATTTCAGTGCCAGAAAGAAAGGTTCCCATAACTTCTGGCTGTGAAAACCAAAGATCGTGGCAGACTGAAAGGGTGGGCTTTCAGATTCATAGGCATCCTGCTTAAAGGACCGGTGCATGAACTTATTCGCTGATTAACTCACTCTGAGCTCTAGCACTGGGGTGGCAGCTCAAAAGGCAACAGGGATACTCAAGAATAAACTGAATTGCCTGACTGCAGTATGAAGGCTAGGGGAGAGGGCAGTTTTATCCCAAACAGTAGTGCTGGCAATGGCCATTGTTTCCTTACTGAGCCCTCACCCTGAAGGCACAAGTAGGTGTGATATTTGAGTCGCCATCAACCCAGATAATAGTGTTCTCC
Organism: Tonatia bakeri; assembly: GCA_004024845.1. Lineage (NCBI taxonomy): Eukaryota > Metazoa > Chordata > Mammalia > Chiroptera > Phyllostomidae > Tonatia > Tonatia bakeri. Next base: position 11,829 of record PVIA01017640.1, read on the forward strand.
CACCTTGAGACCATGTCCCACCCAACTTTAGGATCCACCCAAGCCACTTCCAGTGGCTTTTCCATACAAATGGCCTCTCTTGACTCATGCTGTGGACTTTCCTAAAATCTCTCTAAGTTTCACAAATCCCAAACAAGCAGCATCTGGCTTCAGCATGCCACATACCTCTTGCTAAACAGCCCCAAGCCCAGCACTGGAGGCACTTGGCCTCAATTCACAGCTTAGCCTCTCCCAGGGATCTCCAAGCCCAACACAAGTGGCAACCATCTGAAGATCATTTTGTATCTCATACCAAGTGGCCCCAGGCAGGGCATAGGCATCAGCTGACCTTTGCCTACATCTCCCAAGAATCCCCAGAATCAATACACCTGGTAACCAGCTTCAGACCACATCAGAGGATCACCAACCACCCCAGCAAAAACACACTCAAAGTACAGACTTGCCAAGCACCAAGGACCTGCTAACACAAATCTTGCTCCAAAGGGTAGCCACTGCACAACAGATCTTCCGCTGTAGTCACAGTCAGTTCTCACAATCATTCAACCTGAGGGTCAATCCCTCCCACTAATGCACCAACAAAAACCAAGGTTCAACTACAACAAGACACACAAAATCTACATAGGGACACACCTGGCACACCCATCTCAGATGACCAGGGAGATTGCACCACTGGGCCCCAGGGAACACCTGCTACATAAGGCCACTCTACTAAGACTGAGAGACATAGCAGCTCTTCCGAATACATAGAAATAAACACAGGAGGCAGTCAAAATGAGAAGGCAAAAAGCCATGTCACAAGTGAAAAAACAGAACAAAACTCCAGAAAAAGAAATAAACAAAATGCAGACAAGCAATCTACCAAATGCAGATTTCAAAACACAGGTTTTAAGGATGCTCAGTGATGTCAGTCAGAACTTCTACAAAGAGATAGGAAGTATAAAAATAGAGATAGAAAACATAAAAAAGAACCAATTAGAAATGAAAGATGCAGTCACTGAAATGAAGAATACATTACAAAGAATCAACAAGAGAGTAGATGAAGCAGAGGATCAAATCAGTGATTTGGAAGATAAGGTAGCAGAAAACACCTAATCAAGGCAGCAAAATGAAAAAAAGAATCCAAAAAAAACTAGGGTAGTTTAAGGGACCTCTGAGACAACATTAAGTGTAATAATATTTACATCGTGGGGTACCATAGGAGAAGAGAGAGAGCAAGGAACTGAGCACCTATTTAAAGCAATAATGATGGAAAACTACTCTAACCTGGCACAGGAACTAGACATACAAGCCCAGGAAGCACAGTGAGTCCAAAACATGATGAACCCAAAGAGACCCACAGCAAGATACATCATAATTAAAATGCTCAAGTTAAAGACAAAGAGAACATCTTTTTTTTTTCAGCATCCAAAATCTTTTGAATAACAAGGTAAAATCTGAGGTTAGTCTTTGTAGCTGCAGTTAGCCCATGGGCCTCTTGCGAGCTCAGACTTCTGGCTGTTGAATGTACATAGATTTTTGCATGGCTGTGAAAGTTTCATGGGGCCTTGTCAAAATACCTATACACTTCTCTGCCCTTGCAAGGACTACAAGGCAAGATGGTGCCACAGCCCTTGGGGGAGTCCAGAGCCAGCTGGTCAAAGGTGAGGATCTTGCCACTGGCCTTCAGGATGCAGCTCTGGGCATAGCTACTCACACAAAGCGCATACACTTTCAGGTTAGGCACCTCCTGGATATACACAGCATCAGTTATAGTTCTTATAATCACAGCGGTTTTGCCTTCCTGACCAGGAAGCTTCATCTTCTGGATCATCCAGTAAAGGGATGGAGGCAACCCATTGCTACAACCTATGAATAACCTCTTCAGCACCATTTGGCTGAAGGTGGAGTCATCTGTCCATAAACCTATATAGCTTGACCAACAGCCTTAGGTAGATGGCCTGGCTCTTGGGCTCCTTGAGCCACACCTTTCAGTCTTTGCTAAGGCAGATGTCAACCCCCATGATGGTACCTTCTGCTTGACCAGGTCCAGAAAAGCAACAAAGGGAGAATCCTAAAAGCAGCAAGAGAAAAGCAGTTAGTTACCTACAACGGAGCTCCCATAGGACTGTCAATTGATTTCTCAACACAAACTTTGCAGGCCAGGAAGGACTGGCACAAAATATTCAAAGTGATAAAAAGCAAAGACCTATGATCAAAATTACTCTACCCAGCAAAGCTGTCATTTAGAATCGAAGGACAAATAAAGACCTTTCCAAACAAGAAAAGGCTAAAGGAGTTCATCACCATCAAACTAGTATTACAAGAAATGTTAAAGGAATTTCATTTTTTTTAAGATTTTTTTATTTATTTATTTTTTTAGAGAGGGAAGGGAGGAAGAGAGAGAGAGAGAGAGAAACATCAATGTGTGGTTGCTGAGGGCCGTGGCCTGCAACCCAGGCATGTGCCCTGACTGGGAATAGAACCTGCGATGCTTTGATTCACAGCCCACACTCAATCCACAGAGCTACGCAAGCCAGGGCGGAATTTCTTGAAGAAGAGGAAAGAATAAAAAGATCAAAAATATGAAAATAATAAAATGGCAATAACTGCAAATCTATCAACAATTACTATAAATGTAAACAGTTAAATGCTTCAACCAAGAGTTACAAGGTGGTTGATGGATATGAAAACAATACCCTTACATATGCTGTCTACAAAAGACTCACTTCAGATCAAGACACACGGAGACCAAAAGTAAAAGAATGGAAAAAGATATTTCATGAAAATTTAAGAAAAGAAAAACAACTCAGCAACACTTATACCAGACAAAATAGACCTTAAAACAAGGGCTATAATAAGAGACAAAAAAGGACCCAGCAGTTCCATTTCTGGGTATTTATCCAAAGAAATTCAAAACACTAATTCAAAGAGACATATGCATCCATATGTTCATTGCAGCAGTATTTACAATAGCCAAGATATGGAAGCAACCTAAGTGTCCATGAGTAGATGAATAAATAAAGAAGTGGTGCGTATATTCAATGAAATATGAATCAGACATAAGAAAAGAAGGATGAAGTCTTTTTTTTTCCATAAAACATTTTATTATAATTTTATAGTACTTTTTTTTTTATTTAAATGAATGTTCAAGTACAGTTTTCACCCCCTTACTCCCATTCAAGTCCTCCCATCCCCCCACCTCCCACTCAATCAAGCCCTCCCACCCCCCTTCCCTACCTCCCTCCCATTACCACCCTCCCCCTATCTTTTATCCATGTGTCCTTTAACTTTAATCCTATAAACCCCTCC
>PVIA01017641.1:0-15116 GCA_004024845.1 Tonatia bakeri
TCCAAGTCATGAAAGGCAAGGACCTACATCCCAGATTGCTCTATCCAGCAAAGCTTTCATTTAGAATGGAAGGGCAGATAAAGTGCTTCTCAGACAAGGCCAAGTTAAAGGAGTTCATCATCACCAAGCCCTTATTCTATGAAATGTTAAAGGGACTTACCTAAGAAAAAGAAGATTAAAAATATGAACAGTAAAAAAAAAGTCATCAAATGGAGGGTTAGCAACAGGGAAGTGGGAGGAGGAGAGAGGGGAAAAAATATAGAGAATAAGTAGCATAGACAATAGGTAGAAAATAGACAGGGGGAGGGTAAGAATAGTATGGGAAATGTAGAAGCTAAAGAACTTATGACACATGGACAAGAACTAAAGGGGGGAATGTGGGTGGGAGGGGGTGGGCAGGGTGGAGGGGAGTGAAGCGGGAAAATGGGACAACTGTAATAGCATAATCAATAAAATAAAGAATTTTTTAAAAAGCTAATAATAAAAAAGAAAAAAATCTAAGCTGTCCTTTTTTGCAGATATTGGCAAGCTGATGCAAAAATTCATACAGAAGGTCAAGGGACCCTGACAAGCCAAAACATTCTTGAAAAAGAACAAGTTGGAAGACTCACACTTCTCAGTTTCAAAACTTAATACAAAGCTGCAGTAATCAAAGCAGTGGATGTGGCATAATGATAAACATCAGTGGAACAGAACTGAGAGTTCAGAAATAAACTATACATTTATGGTCAACTATTTTCAACAAAGGAGCCAAAAGTCAATGAGGAAAGCAGTCTGTTCAACAAACGGCGCTGAGGCAACTGTGTATCCACATGCAGAAGAATGAACCTGGACCCGTACCTCACACCATACACAAAAATCAACTCAGAATGGCTCATGGACCTAGACATTAGAGCTAACGCTACAAAGCTTCCAAGAAAACACAAAAAGTAAACCTTCGTGGGCTTAGGGCTAGGCAATAATTTCTAACAGTTAACACCAAGAGTACAGTGATGAAAGAGTAGATAGAAAAGATCTATTAAAATGTAAACTTCTGTTGCAAAGGATACCATCAAAGGAGTAAAGACGACCAACAGAATGGAAGAAAATATTTGCAAATTATGTATTTTATAAGGAACTTGTATCTGGAACATACAAGAATTCTTACAACTCAATAATAAAAGACAAATAATCCAACTAAAAAATGAGCAAAGACTTGAAAAGACATTCCTCCAAAGAAGCTAGACAAAAAGGAAGTTCATGAAAAGATGTCCAACATCCTCAGGGAAATGCAAATCAAAACTACAAGGAGATTACTTTACACCTTACTTTATTTTACTTTAAAAAGCAGTTTAACCGAAAAACAGTGTTAGCAAGGATGTGGAGAAATTTAAACCATTATATATTGCAGGTGTAACTGTAAAATGGTATAGCCCCTTTGGAAAATAGTCTGTAGTTCCTCAAAAGATCGAACACAGAGCTGCCACAAGATCCAGCAATTCCAGTCCTAGGTATATATACCTAAGAACATTCTAAACACATGTCCACACAAAGACCTGTACATGAATGTTCCTAGCAGCATTATTCATAATAACCAAAAAGCTGAAACAACCCAGATGTTCATCAACTGATAAATGGATAAAATGTTATATATCCATACAATGGAATATTATCCATTCATAAAAAGGAACAAATATTAGGCCCTGGCTGGCTAACTCAGCTGGTTAGGGTGTCATCCCAACATTCTAAGGTTGCAGGTTTGATCCCCACGTCAGGGCACATACAAGAAATAATCAATGATTGCATAAATAAGTAGAACAACAAAGCTATGTTTCCCTCTTTCTCTCTCTCAAATTAATAAAAATTTAAAAACAAAAAAAGGAACAAAACACTGACTTACGCTGCAATATGGATGAACCTTCAAAACATTAAGCTAAACAAAAATCACATATCATGATTCCATTTATATGAAGTGTCCAGAATAGGCAAAGCTATCGAGACAGAAAACAGATTAGTGTTTTGGACTGGACAGTGAGGAAACAAGAAGTGACAGCTAATGAACCATTGGGAACCACCCTGCCTGGTTTCAGAAGCTATAACACCCCCATGGCTAAGGATGAGTGAGCGACCTTCAGACCATAAGCCACTAAGGAGACAAATTGTATCTCCCTGGCAAGGGCGCCACTTCTGCTCCTTTTTCTTCACCCTGCCTGGCCCCCAATGCTTGATCAGTTAGCCGATGACACAGGTAAGATTCCCCAAGGGAGGAACAACCTAAGACAGGCACGATCACGTGGAGGCCCTCAGGGAAAAACTTGAGGGGGCTATAGCAAAAGGGGGTGATGGACCCTCACCCCTTGGCTTTGACATAGTCTGAGTCCTCATTTTGTTGGCAAGAAGTCTCCTAATGTCTTGGCTGCCTTACTTTCCCTGCCTGACTTAAGCCTGAAACAATGACAGAGGGCGGTACAGCCCTGTGCTGGAAAGGGCGGGTTCCCCGGGTGATCAGGCCTGAGAAAGAATACATAAAATCCTGTGACACCTGCTTCGCTAAGAATGCTCTCAATTAAATGATAAAGGTCCAAGCAGGAAATGAGTTTGTTTCCCAAAGTTTCATAGCCCTTTAGCTAACAGACCCTGACTCAGAATAGGCCCTCAGAGTTCTTTGTATGCTATCCATTGTTTGATCCTTACTGCCTGACAATGATTAATGAACTTTACCTGTATTCCTGTGCAAATTAAAAGCCAATAAAAACCTGTCAAGGCAAGGGTCGGGGCGCTCTCCTCTTGAGAGAGGAGCCGTGCGTCCCTTTTCCTCCACAGGACTTGGCAGCCCATGTGAATTTATCTCGTATCTCGTCCGTAACACCGCGTCAACGAACACAAAGTTTCTTTCTGGGATGTTAAAATTGTTCTAAAATTGGATTATGGTGATGACTGCACAGTTCTGTAAATATACTAGAAATCACTAAATTGGGCACATTAAACAGGTGACTTTATAGTATGTAAAGCTATTTAGAAGGAAAAAGTTATACCCAATATTTTTATTTTATTTCTGTATTTCTCAGAACACACATGCCCCCTTACCTTGAAGCCACAGCCCATCCTGGCAGTCCAAACCTCTCATAGTCCCCTCCATAAATGTCTCGTACCAGTTTGTCTACTTTGGTGCTATCTCCACGAGATGCCATTTCAAGAGCTTCTTCAAAAGTGGTACAGCCAGTAAGCAGACAGCAGAGACCAAAAAAAGTTCCTCCTCCAAGACTACAATTAAAAACAAACAACACAATACTGTAACTTTTTTTAAGTAATAGGAAGGTAATATTTATAAACCCAAAACCCTATTTGCATACCAATCCACTCTTGCCCCACCCACCAATCATGCAGATGTCACCAGTAAAAGTCCTGACTGGTGTGGCTAAAGGTCACTGGTACGATTCCCGATCGGGGCACATGCCTGGGCTGTGGTGCAGCTGAGGACGTAGAAAAGGCAACCAATCGATGTTTCTCTCCCTTTTTCCCTTCCCTTCCCTTCCCCTCTCTAAAAATAAATAAAATCTTAAAAAATAAAAAAGAAATAAGTCTGTGAAAATAACAGCCCCCTAATATGCCCTTGAAGATAAACATTCATGTGTGCCAACAAGCAACACAGCAAAACACAGGAACCACCTCTCCACCCATGTCTCCAGTTCAGTCTGGGCAACTACTGAGTCTGAGAAACCCCAAGTGCAAATCAGACTGCCACACCTAGGACCATGCTGGTGCCTCTTCCCTTTCTCTCTCCAAGGGCAGGCCCCGAGTCATCCCCATACAAGAATTTGTCACCCTGGCTCATTGATCCCTACCCCACAGCATCTCTTCCATGAATTTGTTTTTCTAAAAAACAATTACTCCTTTCATTCAACTCACATCTATTAAAAAACTTGTTTATCCCAATTCCCAGCTCCTTATTTTTCTTTAAGTGGTCTCTGATCCTTCAAGTGTATTCCTTTCTCATCTGCCATCTAACTTTCCCTTTTCACACTACTCACCCCCAATCATTTTTGTTGCTCATTACCTCAACTTCTAGATCTTACATCATCCTCAGACCAAGTGGGCATGTGCACATGAGAGTGTTTATATACACGTATAACATCTAGGCCACTTTCAAAGCTAGAATGTTGCCTTTTCTTGCCTTCTCCTCATAGATGCTACCGAGCTTTGGTTACTTTATGACATAGGCACACCCTACGCTGTCTGAGAGCAAGGACTATGGGATCAGTGAGTCTGCTGATGAGAGTTTATGAAACTATGGTAATGCAACCTGGAGCAATACAGATTAAAGAAAAGTAGGTCATGAAATCAGAATTTTCAAAGCAAAACATTTGTTTGCATAATCCCAGAAAAAGTTTTATTTTTCACATAATTTTAATAAGATTCCTGAAAGTATTTATATGTGCCCTTGCTGGCATGGCTCAGTGGATTGAGTACTGCCAGCCTGTGAACCAAAGGGTCGCCAGTTCGATTCCCAGCTTAGGGCGCGTGCCTGGGTTGCAGGCCAGGTCCCCGAGGTCACACAAGAGGCAACCACACACTGATGTTTCTCTCTCCCTTTTTCTACCTCCCTTCCCCTCTAAAAATAAACAAAATCTTTAAAAATGTATATTTACATGCAATACCTATATGATATCAAGAATACAAAAGACCTACCTGGTACCAGTGACCCGCTTGTAATTATCTTTGGAATATACTGCTAAGATGCTAACCCCAGAGCCAATGTTCACCAGAAGCAGAGGGTATGGATTTTTCAAATCAAATGGTAACTTCTGACAATTTTCAGAATCAGCAGGGTTTTCAAAGTAATAGCACTGTGATCGTCCATTAAATCCAACTGAGTCAATGTATAAAATTCCTTTAATTAAGCAATCTAGTTCATCAAGTTTGCAAAGCTGAAGATCACCTATCTGTAATAAAATAAAATGTTTTAGACTTTTTAACAAGCCAACAGAAACAAAAATTCCATTTAGTAAGGCATCCCATCTACATTAAACCATAAAAGCACTCGAGGATGTGTGTTATTTGTGCATGCTTCACAGAACAAATCTGCAGACAACAGACAGATGAACCGAGAGGGCAGACCGCTGCTCCCACAGCCCCAGATGCACTCCGCCTGGAGACCACGGCAGCGGCTGGAGAGAACGTGCCCAGCCCCCACGCAGAAAACAAGACACCTGCTCGCAGGCAGGAAGCAGGAGCACGGCTGAGGTCACAGCCCTACCAAAAGCAAGGCTCCAAGAAATCTAAGTGACACCAGCATCAGTGACACAGGCAGGAGCCACAAAGACTGACATCTGCCTTCCAAAAGACAATCTTCAAGGCTATGGAGCAGTAACAAAGTAGGCCACACTTCATTATTAATAACGTAGAGCTGAAAGGCTGCCAGTGGGCGACCAGAAGGTAAGATTTTTCACTGAACAAGTTACAGCCTCTGGAGGACAGGGAGATTTCATCAGAATTTAAAACATCATTATCAACTTAGCTTCATTTAAAGAATCATTAAGTGATTAATTATTATTTATATTATGGAACGCTGTACAGAAATTAAGAATGAAGAGGATCTTCATTGAATAAAAAGTTGAAGTGGGAAGAATTTCAAGACATATTAGTCAACAAAAGCTGAAACATTTTACAATGATTCAATGTGCCTATTTGTAAACCATGTTTATATGTCTGTGCCATACACAGTCATGCACAGAATAAAAAGATATATAAACTTTCAACAGTGGTAACACTGGAGATGATATAAACTTCCATGTTTTACTCCATGAACTTGTAACCCATTTGAATGTTTACAAGCATATATACTCAAAATATACGACAAAGGTAAAGAGGCCTCAACCCCTAAAAGCAGCTATTTCTGTTGACAACCAAGGTCAGGCCTCAAGTTCTCCCCCATTAAATCAACGCCCATTTGTTTGATTACATTTACATGCAATTTATTCTGATTCAGAGTGGAGATGGAAGTTAATAGGTAACTTCATCTTAATCCTTAATTAATCCCTAATTAAGATTAAGTTACTCCTCTGACCAAACCCAAGCCCTTTGTTTACCACTGTCATTTCATTTGCGACAGTCCTCCCTGCCAAAACAAATTTAAATACCAATTTCCTGGCACTTGAATCTCAAGTGCTAGTGTTTTCATTTCTTAAGCAAATCATTTTATACTGGTGGCTTACTGGAATCCAAGTAGTTTTCTGCCACTGTATGTCAAACCAGCATCTCCTTTTGTCCTTCCCATAATTCATGCTATCCTGAAGTACAGCCCTGCTGTGCTGTTATTACCCCTTACAAAGCCCAGCCTCACTGACAGTTAAATGATAAAATGCACAGGTCATTTCACTAACTCCCAGTAGTCTATGTAAGTCTTATACCAACATGCAAAAATCACTGTGTGAGGAAATCTGATTCAAATTAAAAAAAATAACTCAATATTTTAAAAATTGTTTCAGAGATTGAGCTTTGACTTTCTGTCAAGATGGAGGCACATAGTATTAGCCTCTTCCCACAACCACATCAAAATTACACCTAAACTACAGAAGAGAACCACCATCTTTCAGAACCGCCTGAAATCAGGCGGTCTACAAGTCCTACAACTAGAGAATTAAAGAAGCCACATTAAGACTGGTAGAAGGGACAGAGACACAGAATGGGCTGGTCCCACATCCACGTGTGGTAGTAAGAACTGGGAGTATCTTGGCTGCAGAGGCCCCCCCAGGAGTGAGGACACCCAGCCCCACACCAGCTGCCCCCTCCCATCCCAGGGTTCCAGTGCCAGGAAGGGAAGTCCCCATAACCTCTGGCTGTAAAAACCAGTAAGGACTGAGGCTGAGGGAGGTGGAAGGCTTCTGGAATCCCACGCAGTTCCTGTTAAGGGACCCACACATGAATTTACTCAGACTCACTTCCTCTGAGCTCCAGCACCAGGGCAGCAGCTTGAAAGGCACCAGAGACATACAGGGAGGAAATGAATTGTTCGGCAACAGGGTGAGAGCTGGGGGGAGAAGGGATGGAAGACAGGTGGAGTTTTCTTCCAGACAGAAAGTGCTGGCAGAGGCCATTTTTCCTTTTCTGAGCTCCCCCAACCCAGAGAGAGCAGGTGGGCACCACATCGGCGTTTCCACCAACCTGGCTCACACTGCACTGTCCCTGGCCCCTTCGTGATTCCTGGAGGCCCCGCATCCCCAACTTCCGGCCCACCCACGCTGATTCCAGTGGCTGTTCCATACAAACGGCCTACCTTGGCTCATGCTTCAGATTTTCCTAAAAACTTTCAAATAAGCAGCATCTTGCCCCATACCGCTCACTAAGTGGCCCCAGGCCGGACACTATCAGCAGGCCAGAAAGACTGGAAATATTCAAAGTGATGAAAAAGCAAGGAGTCACCCAGCAAAGCTATCATTTAGAATCAAAGAACAGATAAAGAGCTTCTCAGACAAGAAAAAGCTAAGAGTTCATCACCACCACACCAATATTATATGAAATGTTAAAGGGTCTTCTTTAAGAAAAAAAAGAAGAAAAGATTGAAAATATGAACAAAATGGCAATAAACACCTATCTATCAACGACTGACTATGAAAACAAACCAAGCGGAGCAGAAACAGACTCAGAGATGCAGAGAACGTTTTGACAGTTGCAAGACAGGAAGGGGCTCAGGGGCTGAGTAAAAGAGGTGAAGAAATTAAGCACAAACGGGCTATTACAGAGCAGCCTTGGGGGTGTAAAGCGCAGCACAGAGAGCAGAGTCAGTAACACTCTGATAACCGTGTGTGGTGGCAGACAGGTGCAGGATTTATCAGGGTGACCACTAGGTAAGTTATGTGACGCCTAATCACTGGACTAATATAATAAGTTCTATCAAGTATAGTTGAAAAACTAAAATATGATTTAAAACAGAGTTTTAAAAAAACTATTTCACTGTGGTTCATTAAGTACTAGTCACTCCTCATGCACAAACAGGATGTGACAGGCATTCATTTCGCTTTCAAAGATGGCACGGCGAGCACAAATGAGAAGCCCAGCAGCCTAAAAAGCCATCACCCTAAGACCTGAAATCCGCTCTGCACCCTCCCTGAGTTTACCACACGACTCCAAACCTCCGGTGACAGCCCAGATGGTTTTCAAACATGTTCCGAAGGGCACCTCGGCAGGGTCCTGACAATAGAGGTTCTCTCCTTTACCTATCAGTTATGGTCCGGAGTCCACTATGATCCTTCCACAAGGAGAACTTCCCCTCCTTCTGCTACCTCCCCTACTCACAGCTGGAAAGAAACCACTGAAAAGCAACAACCAAGGAAAATACAAAGAATATAAAACCACATTTAAAAATTATTTTTCAAAATTCTATTCTGTATTATGATTATGGTCAGTTATGAGAGAAAGTCATGAGATAAAGGACAAAAAAGGGAACAAGGTCATAAATCACACAGTGACACAGGGGGAAGGGAAGGCATGTAGAATGACACAAAGGCAGAATCTCTGGAATAATATTCTCATTGGTGACACTAAACACATGGCCACTGAAGGTATTTTAAATCTGAAGGTCAGAGTCTTGGCCAATACACTTACCAATTTTCCCACCCACCCCCATATCCACCTTCAGGTCCTAGCCTCAAGGTCCTGCACACAGTGCCCATTTCCAGACACAATCTGCAGACTCCTGTGAATGAGGGTGCTGCACAGAACACACCGGAAGGCATTAGCGGAGAGGTGGGGCTGCTGTCAACCATCTCTAACTAGTTAGAGACCTGACGTTCCTTAGGGGTTTTTTTGGTCTTATTTTTATCTTTTTTTTTTTAAGGTACACTTGCCAAGAAGCAACTGAAGGGGATAAGAAACTCTATGAGGTAGAGGAGATTGGAACAATATTATGACATGAAATGACATTAACTTTATTATTTTTCAACCTCATTGTTCCAAATTTAATGATGTTGTTCCTCATGTTGTTTACTCTGCTCATCACAGCTTCACTATTTTTTCATACTAAAAAAACAAAATGCTCTCTTTTTAGTAGTTCTGATTCTCATCAATCCATCTGAACTGGACAAACAAAAAGTAAACTATACCCCAATCTCTAGATGGCTAACTCCTATCACTAATTTATATTTAATCTTAATTTGACTCAAGAATATTTAAGTTCCATTAGAGATGGAAATGATTCCACCACTTGCTACTGGTTATTATTTTTAACAGTTTATCATAAATTGTATATAAGCTAAAAAAATGCATACTGTGAGAAAATCCTGCTCAAATTTGTACGCTCCACCTCCAGTGGCACAAAAGACAGTGTGGAGACTTGAGAAGTTTTTATCTCTGCCCATTTGAATAAAAGCAGGCATGTCATGAGTGGGAAAGCGTATAAAGTGCAGATTGCCTTTGCGTCCACACAGAGTCAGGTCCTTCAGTTCCAGGTGCACGTCCCGAATCCCCGTGGACCCATAAGCCACGTTGGAGGTCAGGTACTTCCGAATGCTTTTAAGACTTTCCACTTCTTCCTCCTCTTCTTCAGCAGTGATGTCTTTGGGCTCAAAATAAACCAGCTTGACTAGGGTTCCACCAATATCCAAGCCAAACCATGGAAAAACTAAATGGGGGAGAAAAAAAAAGTCAAAACAGCTTTTTCATGAAAACTAAATTTACATTTACTAGATCAGAAACTTATTCCATACCCTAAAGTTTCCTAGGACTATATAAACAAACAGGCTTGGGGGAAAAGAAATGTAACTGTCTGATTTGGAAGTGGATCTTTTTAAAAAAAATTACAAAGGCCCAAGAAGAAAAATTTCAGAATATTGAGCCAACCCAACACTCTTATACAACAGACATGCCCAAACTACACTATGAAATATTTAAAAACAACAAAATGACTACCTATGAACCTTCTGGGAAAAAATGAAAATGAAAATCTTCACCCTTCCCCTTGGCTTACAGAAGAAATCCTGGAAGCTCTCAGAACTCTGGTTTAGTACCCAAACTAGGGGTAGAGGAAAACTCCCCACCCCATGTAACATAATATAAGCTCCAGTGTTCAATTTCTCTCAAAACTCAATGTCCTAAAAAAGAGGTTTCATCGGGACAGATGTTTCAGTTATTATCTGTAACCAATAAGATCCTTCCCAAGGGAATGGCTTCAGGAGGTTGGATCAAGATGGACTGCATAGACATACATGCCTTCCCTTCTCACTTTAAATCCCAGAAATGACTAAAGGTAATACACTTATTGATATACTATTTTCTAAAATAATTCTGGAAACAAGAAGTGATACTATCAGCAGAACTAGGCTGACGGAGGCAGTAACTGTCCAGAAACTTCAAAAGAGGAATACTCTAATAATTGGGGAGTAGCTATGAGGGTGGGTGGAGAATGGGGTGTTCCATCCAAGCTACAGATGGCGTGACTGCCATGGGGAAACAGGAGCTCTAGTGCAATCATGGACAGGCCAGTCACTTCCCTCTACTGAGACTCACTCCCCACCTCCCTCCCTCCAGCCAACGGAGGCAAAGATTTCAAAGAGCACAGGCACTTGAGCCCAAGATTCAGGGCGGCACCCAAGCAGCAGTTACCAACCAGAAGAAATGTGTCCGGCTCTGGTCATATAGCCCATGTCTCCCTACAATCCAAACTGATGGACCAGTGAACAGACACTGCACCCACGGACAGGAAAACAGCAATCCTCAACCAGAGATGATCACAAATCAGAATCACCACAAGGGAAACCAACACCACAAAAACAAGAAGCTAAACATGTAAACAAAGAGTTGCAAGGACAAAGAGAAGACTTAACAATCACTAATATCTCAGAGGTAAAATGAGATTTCATCCATGAAAAATGAATAAGCTACCATTTAAAAAATGAGAAATTAAAGTCTGTGAGCTGTATCCACATTTGTGCGGGGGAGGTTCAAAATCAAGTAAAAGAGGACAAACTACTACACTTAGCATAGATAAATCTCAAAAGCAGATTACTCAGAAGGCTACATGCTATATGACTCCATTTCTATGAAACTAGAAAATACAAACTAATTATTCCTGCATCTGAGAGAAAGCAGATCACAGGCTGAAGGAGAGGAGGAAGGATCGCACAGGGGCAAGAGAAAACTTTCCATGGTAACCCAACTCATGATTGTTGGAGTGGGGGTCGGGGGGAGCCCCATAGGTATATGTATCTGTCGAAATGCATGGAACTGTACACTTGTAACGAAAGCAGTTTATTTTATGTAGATTATACCGCAATAAAGACACATTTACAAAAAAGGAGAAAAACTGATTTCCAAAATAAAGCTCAACAAGTACATTCAACGAGAAAATAGCCACAGGGGAAAAAAAAAAAAAAGGAAAACTAAGAAATTCTCCCAAAATGTCTCTTCAGTATAAAGGAAAGGTATATACAGAATACAAAAGGGATATACAGAATACAAAACCACAGCCCAACATCCATCTTAACATGAGTTCTAGAATTTTTCTGGGGGAAACAGGAGATACAGAAAGGACATTAATCATCAGGTTGAAAGATCCACTAAGTGTTAAACAGAATCAATTAGCAGAGAAAGGAAGACTTTGACATAAGACTTTGACATATTGAAATTTCAGGAAATTCTAAGAACTTTCACAGAAAAATAGTGAATTCCTACAAAGATAAACAAGTCACACAAAACAAGTCTCACATAAAATTAAGACTTCATCAACAACACAGATGGCAGAAGACAATCTGTGGCACTAACTTCAGATGGCACTAACTTCAAAGTGATAAGGAAAATGACTTTGAAATTCATATGCAGATAAGTCAGCTTTCAAGTGGCAGTACAAGAGACACTTTCACACATAAAAGAGCTCAACATTTACTACCCAAAAAGCTTCTCTGAAGTAATTAGTAAAATGCACTCCAATATATTTTTAAAAGCATCTAAGAAATGAGCTGTGAAGAACAATAGTAAGCAAAAGAAGCAATACATGCTAACTTTTAGAAAAATAAGTAACTGCCCTGGCTGGTGTGGCTCAGTGGATTGAATGCAGGTCTGCAAACCCAAAGGTCACTGGTTCGATTCCTAGTCAGAGCACATGCCTGGGTTGTGGGCCAGGTCCCCAGTTAGTGGCACCGAGGCAACTGATCATTTTTTCTCTCCCTCTCTTTCTCCCTCCCTTACCCTCTAAAAATAAATAAATAAAGTCTTTTAAAAAAAGGAAGTAATCTGAAACTAAAATACTTACATGATTTCAACATGGGAAGTAGAAGAGGGAAGAGAAAGAGAGGGAAGAGAAAGCAAGCAGCAGTTCTGTCCTTTTGAGGAAAGGTATGGATTCTCGCTAATTCTGAACAAACAAGGATAGTCTATATGCATTGAACCATCCAAAAGAAATGAACGTATGACCTTCAAATAAGTAGGGGGAAAAAATCAGTTCAAAAACAAAGTAATATGCCCTGGCTGGTGTGGCTCAGTGGATTGAGTGCTGACCTGCAAACCAAGAGGTCACCGGTTCAATTCCCGGTGAGAGCACATGCCTGGGTTGCAGGCCAGGTCCAGTGGGGGGCACACAAGAGGCAACCACACATTGATGTTTCTCTCCCTCTCTTTCTCCCTCCCTTCCTCTCTCTCTAAAAATAAATAATATCTTTTTAAAACAAAGAAATAAAAATATGATAAATACAAAGTTAAAAATTACAACTGAATGTGTCAGTAATCACAAATAGATCAAATGTCTCTTCCAGACTGAAGAGGAAACTCAACTATATGCTTACTTTAAAAGATACATCTAAAACGAGATTATACAGGTAGAGTGGAGATAAATAAATGGTAAAAAAGCCACAATGGAGTCCCATAATAAGGAAGAGTTGGATGCTTTTCAAAATAAAATCGGCCTCTAGTCAAAAGTACTCATATCAAAATCTTAAGCAGTTCACTGAAGACTGATAGAGCAGTTGACTTACAGGCAGGAACCATCGTATTTTCAAAGTGAAACCCATGTTTCAAGACCAGCCCTGCATTTAACAGGCGCTATACTCACAAGATGAAAGGTGCCCACCCCTCTAAGCAGTGACCTACCAAAAAAATAAGATTCACAACTCTCATCTCTATGTTTACTCCAAATTATGTACATATTCATTGACCAAATCAGTGGGCAGAAACCACTGGTACCATTTAAGTAACTTATCAGCTATATTTATATAGTTAAATTTGTGTATGCAAAATAAATGCCTGGACAATGCTACTCCACTGTATCAAGCAAATGTTAAGAGCAAACCAATACAAGGAAACTAAACAAAATTCAAACAAAAAGCATTAGAGGGGAACAAAAAGTCCATCCCCGACAGTGGGCTCAGCTGGTTGGGCATCATCCAGCACACTGAAAGGTCGCTGGTTCGATTCCCAGTCAGGGCACATGCCTAGGCTGCAGTTTCAGTCCCCTGAGGTAGGTTTATGCGCAAGGTAGCCAGTTTCCATCTCACATCTATGTTTCTTGCCCTCTTTCTCCTTCCCTTCCCCTCTCTCTAAATAAAAAATAAAAAATAAAATGTTAGAAAAGGATGAAGGGACAAAAAGGAATTGTCATTGCATAAAATAGTATAATTGAAATGATCCTAACACATGCTTCAAAAAATATTAAACACAAGGAGAAACTCACTAATCTACAAACCAGTGTGAGAATGATACAGGTCTCAGAAATCTGCCCACATAACACACAAAATAAAGATGTACAGAGGACGTGACTACCACAGCTAATAAGGTGATCTATTAAAAATAAATATAACTCTATCAAAAAAACAAATACGCTTTCCTTTCGCCCTGACTGGTGTTGATCAGTGGGTTGAGCCTTGTTCTGCAAACCAAAAAGTTGCCAGTTAGATTCTTGGTCACGGCACATGCCTGGGTTACAGACCACAACTGGGGACATACAACAGGCAACCGATCGATGTTTCTCTCCTCTTCTCCCTCCTTCCCCATCTCTCTAAAAATAAATAAATAAGATGTTTTTAAAAAAATATACTTTCCTTTCAAATACCCATAAACCCTTCACAAAAATTAACTGTATTAGCTTTAAGAACCTCCAATTCCAAAGAACAAAAACAAACCACATTTACTTTCCATAGTACCTCAAAATTAGATATTAATCCTCCTTTCCCTTTTCCTTCCCCTCTCTAAAATAAATAAAATCTTTTTAAAAAAGAAAAAGAAGCCCTGGCTGGTATAGCTCAGTGAATTGAGTGTGGGCTGCGAATCAAAGGGTTGCCAGTTCAATTCCCAGTCAGGGCACAGGCCTGGGTTGCAGGCCAGGTCCCCAGTGGGGGCGTGTGAGAGGCAACCACACACTGATGTTTCTCTAACTCTCTTTCTCCCTCCCTTCTCCTCTCTCTAAAAATAAATAAATAAAATCTTTTAAAAAAAATGGTCCTAAAAAAGGAAAAGAAAAAGAAATTAGTCCAACAGACAAAAAAATGCATCCACCTGGAAATTTTTTTAAAGACTTTTATTTATTTTTAAAGAGAGGGGAAGGGAAGGAGAAAGAGAGGAAAAGAAACATCAGTGTGGTTGCCTCTCACATGCCCCCTACCAGGCACCTGTCCCACAACCTGGGCATGTGCCCTGACTGGGAATTGAACCAGTGACCCTTTGGTTCTCAGGCCAGCACTCAATCCACCTAGCCATATCAGCCAGGGCCCACCTGGGAATTTTTAAACCCACTATTAACTCTGAGATTAAAGAGGAAATCAAAATAACTTATTTTAAAATGAATGACAATATCACTATGTATCAAAAACAATAGGACACAACCAAGGTGACACTCAAAGAGAAACTCTAGCCTTAAATGCTTATCAAATGTATTTTAAAAGAAGAAAGTGTGGACAAAAAGGAATTTCACATACAATTTGAAATGCTAGAAAAATAATAAAACAGATCAACACAGCCAAAAATAAACAAAATGAAGTTATTAAAGATAAAAGATGCGCCCTGGTTGGTGTAGCTCAGTGGATTGAGCACGGGCTGCGAACCAAAGCATCGCAGGTTCAATTCCCAGTCAGGACACATGCCTGGGTTGCAGGCCACGGCCTCCAGCAACCGCACATTGATGTTTCTCTCTCTCTCTCTCTCTCTCTCTCTCTCTC
>PVIA01017642.1:0-15109 GCA_004024845.1 Tonatia bakeri
TTTTTTCATTTATCCTTCTGTTTATTTCTTTACCGTTTTTTCAAAAATTCACCTGTAAAAGGTTAAGAGCAAACAGTGTCCCCACATGGCTGTAGTGGTCACCATTTCTGGCATCTGATCCACCCGTGAAGCCCCTTTCCCCCTGTTAATGCCCTGCAGTTACCCTCCGCTGTGTGTGTTCCATGTGACCAGGGGCCCCTGGCCATAGCCACCTGGGTTAGGAGTTTACAACTGGAAAAACTGGGCCAGTAACGTTTTCTGTTACGGGGACAAGGAAGTGCAATGAAAAGGCAGCTTCCGTGTGTTTCTGGAAGTGAGGACCTGGGAGACCAGCAGCCCCCAGGTGGTGGAGGTGGGGGACAGAGCCTGAAGGAGAAAAGGAGGAGGCTCTGGTGTAGACCACCGAGAAATGAGTGACAGGAGACGCTGTCCCTCAGGGCAACACTGGGAGTGGTGGCTTCGCTCCTTCATCCTCACGGCCTCTCGTGCCCTGGTTCTCAGTTTCTCCTGGGGTCCGGCTACGCCTGTCCTTGAGTGTGTGAGAGACCCCGATATGTTCCCCTCTGTTCTTTCCTTCTGTAATGAGCTAGCTTTCAGTGGATTGTGTGTAACCCCAAGACAACTTGAAGAGAAACTTGTACACATTCTTCCCAAGTTGGTTTGTCTTTGTTTATAGTGCTTTTATCCTGAATAGTACATGACTTAACTTGAATAAAGGCAAATCTAACTGTCATTTCCTTTATCATTTTTGCTGTTGTTTTTATTCTTCGAATGGCCATTTGTGCCACAAAATTATATAAATATTCACTTGTGTTCTTCTTTTGTTTTGTTTTTCTTTATTATTTTCCCTGCATTTTCCTGCCGTTCTTATATGGTTTTATTTTTTTACATTAAAAACCTCAAATTGCTCTGAGATTTACTTTAGTATAAGATGTGTGATGCAAGAGAGGTATCAATCTTTATGTTTTTTCCATGGTTAAAGAAACAACAGCACAAGTTTGAGAAAAAGCTCTGGGAATGTTGATTCGCAGCTAGACTAGTTCCAATCGTTTGTAACTGAGTTTTTGTTTTCGAAAAACCTTGAATCTGTCATACTTCTCCTGAAGTTGATCCTTAGTTCTTGGCTTGTTCTGCCTTCGTGCATTCCTGGACACAGAAAAGAATTAGTAATTGATTCCCTCCTTAAAGTTTGTTCCACGAACACTGGTAGCCTGGGAATGGAGCCTGTAGCTTTTCCATTTCTAATCTGTCCATCCATCTACGTAAAACCTCCCCGTCTCTCATGCCTGAAATGAATTCATTGCAATCCGCCTGCCCACACCCCTTTACTATATTTCTGGCGTCAAGACCAGTAGAGCCTGCTTCTCTAGAGAATAAATGAAGTGAGGACACTGTGTTAGGACAAGATGCAAGTCTCCCAACGAGAGGCAAACCCTTCATGTTGAAGGATGGAAGGGGGGGATTTATAAAGCAGTCCAGCTGGTTAAATGAAAGGCACTGACAGAAGTGGCCACAAACTATCCGTTGGCTCTGAACCCACGGCGTGCTCATTTGAGGGCGAACTTGATAAGCGTTTGCTCATCTGAAGGTCGTCTCTCGTTGTTCTGAGGGAAGAGGAAAATGTCGCGGCAGCCACGTTGGCCGCTTCCAACCTGCCCAGGTTGAGTGTACACTCCTGTGTAAGGTAGCTCCGTTCCCACAGACAAGTCTTCAACAAGTAGGTGTGCGAAACAGCGGGCAGTGTCTGTGCCACCTTGCCTCTTACTCTGCGGGCCTGGCTCCCATGTGCCACCTTTAAAAAAATTTATTTATCTCATTGGGGTGACACTGGTTTATAAAATTGCATAGGTTTCAGGCACACAGTTCTACAATACCTCATCTGCATATCGTATGGTGTGTTCACGGCCCCAAACCGAGTCTCCTTCTGTGACTGTTTATTCCCCCTTTTACCGTCTTATACCTTCTCCTACCTCGTTTCTCTGGGAATCATCATGCTGTTGTCTATAAGGGTTTTTTTTTTCTTTGCTTATTCCCTTTACCCTTTTTATCAAGCTCCATAACCCACTTTCCCTCTGACAGTTGTCAGTCTGTTTTCTGTACCTATGATTCTCTTTCTATTCTGTTTGCTTAGTTTGTTCATTAGATTCCACATACGAGTGAGATCCCATAGTATTTGTCTTCCTCTGTCTTATTTCACTTAACATAATATCCTCTAGGTCCATCCATGCTGTTACAAGAGGTAAGATTTCCTGCTTTTTTTATAGCTGAGTAGTATTCTGTTGTGTAAATGTGCCACAGCTTTTTTATCCACTCATCTACTGATGGGCACTTGGGCTGCATCCGAGTCTTGGTGATTGTAAACAGCGCTGCAGTGAACATGGGGGCACAGACGGTACCATCTTTCTGTGGATGCTTTGCCCTGGATAGCATCTCTTTTAGCATCCGTTCCATTCCTTTATGTCCACTTCTGCATCCTGCCTCCTTCCTCTGGCTCCTTTAACTGTCTGCAACATACAATGAAAGTGCTATTTAATTTTCCTATGGCACTTGGGATTACTAAACAGTGCTCCCTCTTACCGTCTTAACGTTTGAAATGCAAATACCCAAAACATTTTCAATTTCTCAACTGAAAAGATAAATCAGACTGTTTAAACTGATATGGCCCAAACTGACAGTGGGCATACTGGGGTTTATTTTATCTTACTATTATTTTATAAATCCCAAAGCTGAGGATGAGAATGGATCCTGGAGAAAGATTATAAATTGTCCCTATTCTATTCCTCCTGCCTTCCATTAAAGACTGAAGGGATTCCTTCTTTTCTCCCTTCCCCCCTGTCCCAGCCCACACCCCTGGCTGCTGCCCAGCTCCCATCTTGCCTCCCACTCACCCAGCCTTTGTTTTCCCTGTCTCCGGTGGCATCCCAGTGCCAGCTGGATAGTCCATGCCCTTCTGTGCTGTTGGCCTTTGCAGCCTCATTCCCACTTCATGGTGCACAGTCTGACCACGGTCATCTCCTCTCTTAGCTACATGGCTCAGACTTCAACAGAGCACTGTTCACAGAGTCACAAGCCTCCCAAAGCAGGAAGCCACTGGCGGCCTGTTGGAGCTAGTTGGCACTGCCAGCCCCCTCCCAGGCCTGTGCTCATTCCAGCCAATCACTAGGCAAGATCGCAAGTGCTCACCACCAATATGGTGGCAGGTACTGTCGGTAATCGTTTTCCTTGTTGGTCAATACATTTTTGGAGCTGTTGGCTGCAGAGCAGGTGTGCCACCTGTGCTAGAAAAAAGTAATCATTGTTCACTTTCTTTAGTTAAAAGAATTTGTAAAATTTTGATAAGTTTCCTTTTGTGGAAGACAATCTGGGATTGTGTGTGTGTGTGTGTGTGTAAGGTTAAAGTTTTTGAAAAATGCAAAAATATTGAGACTCTGTGACCAAGATAAGGGAAAGAAGACAAGCAATTTTAGACCAAAGTTGCTGCAGAAGAGAAAAGGCAGCCAGATGGGGAGAAGCTAGGCTGTAATTTACATTATTCCGTAGTTACATGGCCCTTGTGTTGATATACCTGTAAGTTTTTTTTTCTTTTTCAGTTTGAATTTGCTGTAAAACATTTCTTTAAAGAGAATGTTTGTGTTGCTTCAGCAGGCTGATAGTTGTCCTCAATATCTACAAATTCTAATAGCAATAGGGAACCAAAACAGAAAAGGGGGACTATGGGAGTAACCAGCCAAAGGAAAGGTATTGAGTTCAGTTAGTGAGACCTGTGACTTGCTGGGGGTGGCGGACGTCACCCAGGAGAGCTGGAAACAAGACCAGAGTGGCCAACATTGAAGGTGGCTTGATGTGACCTTTCTACTCTACATGTCCTTTTGATTTCATAAATATATTTTTATAAACTGTTAAGAACATGTAGTAGCTAATATTTGACTAAAATTAGATGCTTGATAAATATTTGTTGAATGAATGACATCCTCAATAACTTACAATTTTTCACCAAGTTTAAAACTCACTTCTTTGGTCCAATTAGGAAATTAGTAGGACTGAAGCAATATATGGGAAATAAAAGTCAGATAGGACTGTATTATAGATAGTTATGGAAGCCTAATGAGTAATTTAGACTTACTGGGGTAACAAGGGGACCCATGGCTGTGTGAATGCACAGAACTGACCTCATGAACTTGCCTAGACCACTGGAGGATGCAGTCTGTACAGGACCAAGCTAAGCATGAAATGGGTGCTTAGTCTGTATCCTTTCTACAAAGGGATGTTAACAACGGTGATGAAGAGAGATTGGTCTGAGTGTGATACACGGGATGGATGGGGAGTGGAGGCTGCAAAGGCAGGCAGAGACTGTAGGAATGTGATTTGACGTTCCCACTGTGCCATAAGGAGGTATCTGGCCAATAAGAATGGAAAGGCGGCCTTGACTGGTGTGGCTCAGTTGGTTGGGTACCGTTCTGCAAACTGAGAGATCACGATTCGACCCTCAGTCAGGGCACATACGAAGGTCGAGGGCTCAGTCCAGTTGGGGCATGTACAAGAGGCAACCGATGGATGTTTCTCTTTCACGTCAATGTTTCTCTCCCTCTCTTCCCCTCTCTCTGTTGTCCTTTGATGAGGATTTAAAAAAGAAAGAAAGAAAAGAATGGATGGAAAGGTGGATTTAAGACAGAATAGGGGATTAATAGGATTTACTGACTGACTCCACTTGAGTAAGAGAAAGACAATTATGTATAGATGGAAAGTTCTAGGTAGGGAGGTCAGGTAGTGTGGGATAGTGGTTAGAAGCTTGGTCTTTAAACCCAAACAAACCAAGGTTTGAATCTCACATGTACTACTTACTAGCTGTGTGCCCTGGGAAAGATGTTTAATCTCTCCAAGGGTAATTTCTTCTTCTATAAAATAGCAGTGTTGTGAGAACAAAATAAATAATGCATGTCAAGTACTTATAGTGCTGCCAGGAAAAATGTGAAGGTTAGTTATTATTTCCCCTTTGTTCTACTTATCTATCAAAGATTCTGCAGAAGGAAGATGGCACTCCACTGTCCCACAGCAAAATGACCACTGGTTCTCCAAACAGTCCAAGCCAAAAGATTGCGCCCATGTGTTTCCATAGTGACCATGGTCACAGCTGCTGGTCATGAAACTTCTCAGGTGAACCAGGCTGGCCTAACCGACAGGTCATAATCACTACTGACAAGGAGGAAACAGGTCCGTGCCACAGCGTGATTTATGTGCCCCCAGTGGGAAACGAGCAATGCCAGATTTGCTTTCTTTTTGGAAACCACAAACAGAAACCTTAAATTCATCTCCTCCTAGTCAGTGAAAAACGAAACAAGTTCCATAATAAAACAATTGTTTTGTGGTTGCAGTTGATCAATTTTGTTATTGTTACCAACGATCCTGGAACAAGCACCCTGCATCATTCCATACTTTCAAGAGTAGGAGTTGATGCCTGACTTTGGCATTTCTTGGCAGGTCCTTTACTCCTCACCCCTCTGATCAAAGTCCATGCTTTTCTTTGAGTCGTAACACCAATACCACCTCTGTTCTCTCTCTCTCTCTCTTTCTTTCTCTCTCTCTCTCTCTCACACGCACACACACACACACAGAGGTCTTGATGTGAAAAATACAGCTCTGTCCTGTTCTGAAATGTTGCCTCCTGGTTTTGATTAACTGAAAAGGGTCAAGACAAAGTTTTGATAAATGGCAGAAGGCAGATTGTGCAGAAACGTGCTATTCTGGCCAAGGAATGGCCTCCATTTGAGAACGTGAGATAAGAAACAGGAAATGAAAAAAGAAAAGAAAAATCTCCCCCAATTGTAAAGTGTATTAACGGTCAATAACCTTCTGGAGATTGTTTCTCTTTAAACACCCAGGAACAGACTCTTGGTGACTCCTTGGCTGGCTGAGCGTTACTTTTCATGAGCCACAGAACCAAGGTCCACGTAGATTTAGAACAAAGTTAAACGAGCCACGTTTTTCCAGTGACTATTAATTCTCTTCCTTCCTCCCTTTCTTCTGCTATTCTCTGTAAAGTAGTAGAGACTGTATCTCCACAGAAAAACATTCAATCACATGTTCCTTTATCTGTTTATGCATTGTTTACTCAACACACATTTGCCTTAAATTGCCTATTTTCAGTGACACATTTTTATTTTTCTCTCTTTCTGTTCTCCTTATGGAATCACTAAAAAATACTTAAGAAAGAAAAGGGCCGCACAAGTGTGACTGTCTGCTAGAGATACTTGAAAACAGAGAAGGTCACAGTCCAAGAAGCAGGAAGCCACTGGGAGTTCACTTTAAGTAAGGTGGCTTTCCATGCTGGTTGCCTTGGATGATTCCAGTTTGTGCTTGCAGTCCTGGAGTAATTATTAATAGGTCTCCCAACCGGCTAAAATAGGTAAAATTGCTTTTATTAAAAGACTTGACAAATCACCCTGGCTGGCATAGCTCAGTGAATTGAGCGTGGGCTGTGAACCAAAGCATCACAAGTTCGATTCCCAGTCAGGGCACATGCCTGGGTTGCGGGCCAGGTCCACAGTGGGGGCCACATGAGAGGCAACCACACATTGATGTTTCTCTTTCTCTCTCCCTCCCTTCCCCTCTCTAAAAATAAATAAATAAAAAATCTTTAAAAAGACTTGACAAATCAAGATTGGGAAGGGGTAGGGCAGGGGTATGCTGGCTTTCATTTGAAACAATGCAATTATTTTACCCATAAATCTGTGTATGTGCATACATTTTAAATATGTGTGTGTGTGTGTGTGTAAATTAAATGAGAAGTTTGCTTCTCAGGATTATTGAAAGTATAACTTATAAAAGATTGGTTTTCATCCAGTTTATCAACACTTGTCCCTCTAAAGTTGGTCAAAACTGCTTCCCAGGAAATGGGAGGGCTAATTTCATTAATTCATTTACACAACACGAACATTTGTGGAGAGTTCACTGCTCTGGGCACCTGGCACACATCAGCGAACAAAACGGAGAAAGGCCCATCCTTGCAGAGCTTCTATTCTCAGGGGGAGATGGACAGCGCACTGTTGACCTCAAACATCTACCCATTGCGCGGTGTTTCGTGAGGCAGAATGGAGTACAGGCGGTCAGAAGTGCAGGTGGGGCGGGAGGATGGCGATTTAAAACAGAAGGGTCATAACCGATCTCACTGAGAGTGACAGCCGGAAAAGATGGGAAGGAAGTAAGGACCTGGGCGTAGAGCAGACGACTGTTCTAGAGCAGATGAAAGAGACAGTCCAGGCCGGAAGGCGGGGGCATGCCACACGTTCCGGAAACACCGCGGAGGTCAAGGCGCTGAAGGGAGGTCAGAGAGGAACGAAGGTGGGAGTGGGGACAGTGCCGGGTGTTTGGATTCAGGGTGCAGCAGACCCAGAGAAGAGATGGACGAGAGGGGACTGGCGGGGGTGGGGGAAACCCAGTAGTCAGCCATGTAAAAGTAAGATAGCCTGCCCCAGGTAGGAGAAATGGAATTCTGGAGAAATGGTTAGATCTGGATCCATCTCAAAGATAGAGCAAACAAGATTTACCTTTTGATCAGATGGGAAGAAGAATGAGAGAGTCACAGTAGATTCCAAAGTTTCTATGCTGAAGAATAAACATGTATCGCCCGAGATGGGAACGAGCCGGTGGCACAGATTGGGAAGGAGATTGGGCGCACTGCACGTTTGGGTGCATCAAGTTTACACGGTGGACAGTGTGAGGTGCTCTGAAGGCCGGGTGAGGAGACCGGATTGGGGAAGAGGGACGGGCCAGCTGGGCCACACGCTGCTGACAGAGCAAGTGAGAGGAGGTCACTGGCGATCTTACAAGTGCAGTTTCATTAGAGGGGATGAGGAGGAAAAGCCAAGCTGAAATGAATTAAAGAGGAAAAGGGAAGAGAAAATGTGGAGACACATACAGATCACTGTTTTGAGGAGCTTTGCCTCTGAGTGACGGGGTGGGTGGTTGGTGGCCAGGAAAACAGTGTCAAGAGGAGAGTTTGCTCTAGTTGGGAGAAATAATAACACAGTTGTTTGCTGATGGCGGTGTGTGAGTGTAGGATTAAAAAGACATATTTGATGATGCAGGAGAAAGAGGAGAGCCTTTCTCAAGCAATGTACGAGGGGGGACCCCCCAAAATGGAATTATCTTCTGGAGGGTGGGCCCCTTGTAGGACAGGCTTCCCCCACTGGGTGAGTGTTCCAGGAACCCATCTGGATCAGTGTACCAGCTGGCGTTGTTGTGAGAGGCTGCATTTGGCCGTAGTGAAATTGTTTAAAGACTCAGTGCATTTGCCCATTTCATGATGGGTGATTTACAAGCGCACCTGCCCACAGCACGCTGAGTGTTCAGTAGTTTTTGACCCAAAACAACATGACCTCTATGCCCCACCCTCCTTATTCACCCCATCTCACCCCAAACAGCTTGGTTTCCCCCCTCCGCCCCCAGATGAAAAAAGTTCTCAAAGGGAAACATTTTTCAGATGTGGAAGAGGCGAAACAAAAAACAGCAGAAGCGCTGAAAGGCATCAAAACCAATGAATTTAAAAACTGTTTTAAGCAGTGGGAAAAATGTTTCAGTAGGTGTATTGCATCAAACAGAAAGCACTTTGAAGGTGACTGAAGTTTAAACATGTAAGAATAAATACACGCATTTTTATAAATAAATTCTGGGGTTTGGGGGTCGCCCCTCACACAGGGAGGCTGGGAAGGGGCGGGGACTGGCAGGGGCACGTGTTTCGGGGAGGAGCGGGGAGAGCTCACCTGTGCTGGCCTGGGAGAAAGCAGAGTGTGGGGGAAGAGCCAAGTACTGGGGACTGCCAGTGGGAAGTCTCTTCTCACCGCTTCCTCCTGTCCAGGAGTGGGGAGCGAGCGTTGGCTGAGAGAGAAGACAGCTGCAGTGCAGTGAGGGCTGAAGAGAGAGCGGGAGCTGTGCAGCCGCCGTGGGAGAGGGACAGCAGGAGCGGACTAGGGAAGGGAGCGCACAGGCCCCACAAAGGCCGTGGTCGTTGTCCTTCCCCTGCACCCAGCACCTCTTTGTGCCATTTTTGATCTGTTCTAAGCATCCACAAGGAAGCCCTGGTCCAGCGAGAGGAAAAAATCTGAATTTAGTTTGAAGCCGTATCCGAATATCTGTGATTTTGATGTGAAAAACACGATAGAATACGGACACCTTCACTCCCACCCACTCTACACCAGTTGTCATAAAGGACGCAAAGGCACAGCTCAGTGAAGATCTGTGAATTCTTTAATCAAGAGCATGAACTGCGGCCCTGGCTAGCGTAGCTCAGTGGATTGAGCGTGGGCTGTGAACCAAAGCATCGCAGGTTTGATTCCCAGTCAGGGCACATGCCTGGGTTGCAGGCCACGGCCCCCAGCAAACGCATATTGATGTTTCTCTCTCTTTCTCCCTCCCTTCCCTCTCTAAAAATAAATAAATAAATAAATAAATAAAATCTTTAAAAAGAAGAGCATGAACTGTGGAGAAAGGGAGGGAGGGTGGGAGAAAAAGAAAGAAAGAGAGAAGGGAAGAGCAAATTCTATTCTTTACAGAACAACACTAGCCAAGAATTGGAAAGAATGATGAAATTAGAATATCGCCACGTTGTAGCCCCTTGTATTGACTCGGGCAAAGATCAGCAATGGACAGTAAGACCATCGCGTGTGGGGTCATTGGAGAACACGTTATTCGTGCAGGCTCGAGGGCCCACTCACGAATTGCTTACTATAGGGGCACACATATCTTTACCTCGGACAGATCGCGTGGATGTAGGAGAGTGATCGGGCTCAGCATCGCCCCTGGGGGCCTCCGGATGCGACACAGAGAGAAGTGCACAGCACCACCAGCGTGGCGTTCTTGGCAACGCTGTCCGGCTCGACTCTGATCATAAGGAAACAATCAGACGATTTCAGAACACGGACATTCTACAAGACCAGTTGGCCTGGATCTTTCCAAAAGAGTCAACGTCGTGAAGGAAAATAGAAAGTGAGAGGACTGTTCTCAATTAGCGAGAGGCTCCGGAGACTGCAGGCCGCGCTGCCGCGTGAGCCGAGATGGGGTCCTGGACCAGGAAAGCGAATAGCCGTGAACAGACGTTTTCAGGACAGCTGTGGAAATTTGAATATGGATTGTATGGGAGATGACGTTATGGAATTGATACTCGTTTTCTTAGGAGTGGTATTTATATAACGTTTATGTAGGAGGCAGCCTTATTCTCAGGAGAGGTAGGCTGAAGTACTGAGAGGTCAAGTGTGATGATATCAGCAACTTGTTTTTGAATGTTACAGCCCAAAAAGAAAGTAGTGTGTGTGTGTGTGTGTGTGTGTGTGTGTGTGTGGCGGGGGGCGGGGGGGTGTCAGTGTGGCTACGTGGGAAGCTGGGCCAGGAAGCCAATGTGGGGAACTGTTGACAGCGGTTCACTCTAGATGGAGAGTGCACTGTGTGTGCCCACCTTCACTGCTGACCTGCAAGTTTCCCGAGTCAAAGTCGGGCAAGAGAAAGCCGACTGACGGCGGCAGGCGGCTGAAAGTGCCCCGAATGCAAGAAAGGCAACAGGGACAGGAGACCAGAGTCATTTGAATTCCATTTTGAAAGCAGCGATTGCCACATTGTTTTCTGTTCCTACGGATGCCCTAAATTCCAGCACAACAAACAAGTCAAGCAGTTCCAAAAGGGCCTGACTGTTTCCATATTTTGGGCAAAATATTTCTCGGTCCCAAAAAAACAGCACTCAGAAGAAAATGAAATACCAGATAGCCCCTGGCCCCCTGGGAAAGGAGGGCCTGAGCTCCTGATGGATGAGTGAACGTGAGGACCTCCTCCCGGGGTGACCAGCACCCCGCTCTCTGGTTCCCCCCGAGATAAGCCCAGAACGTGGCTCACAGCAGAACGGGTCACGCATGACGTGAGTGGAGGGCCTGGAAGCTGAACAGAGGGAAACAATGGAATCTTCTGAAGTTCTTCCTTCAGAACTCAGAACTCACCAGCGGGTGGAGCCCTGCCATTGAAGAGGGTGTAGACAACTTGGAGGAGGATCCAGACCCATAAAAATTACTTTAGGATTAAGGACCCCATGATTCTGAGGGAGTTCTGAGAGAATCTGCTGTTTTGCTAGCAGAGCAACTAACTGTGTAGCAATTTAATGATGGTTCTCCAGATGTGCCAAGAAAATGGCAAGCAGATGCTCCTGCTGCCACGAGAACAGGAGGAGAGGAAGCCCCTCTGCCGTAGTGAAGGGGTCTCTTTCCAGCACGGTGGTGAGAGAGGGCTGGGGCATTACGCGGGGGAACTAGGTATCCTCTGAAGAGGATTTAGGGCTTGGTTACAAATACATTTAAAAGAACATTTTTAAAGCCATGTGCACAGTGAAAAATTATTTGACCCCTAAATGTCTAGGCTCTGTAAAACTGAACCCATAGATGCTTTATTCTTCTATCTGTTTTACTTTCTCTTTTTTAAACCTGCCTACCACAGAGATGAGATGGCAGGACCTTCGATGGGGGACCCAAACCCTTCCTCATCCCGAGAGTCTCTGACCCCAAGTGGCGTGACCGAACATTTACTCCAAAGCAGTCGACCGACCACAGTGACCCTGTATTTGACGTGGGAGCCAGGGTTGGGGGGTCCAGGGGTTCAGGCCTCAGCCCGGCGGGACCAGTGGCCAGCTGCAGCTGGGGCAAGGTGGCTCGGTCTTCCGGTCCTCGATGTCCTCACCTGTAAAATGAAACTGAACTAGCCCTGCAGCCAGCAAACTTCAGCCCTCAGTCTGTTTTTGTAAATAAAGTTTTATTGGTACGCAGCCATGCCACCATTTGCATACTGTCTACGACCACTTCGCACTGCGACAGGGCAGTCGTGACGGCATTGTGTGGTCTGCAAAGCCTCACGTATCTGCTATCTGGCCCTTTGCGGGCAGTTTACTGACTCTTGGCCAGACAATTTTTTTAGGTACTGATTTCTAAGGTAAGAATCTCCTGGGGTGCATTGAAATACAGATTACCAGGCCCTGCCCCTGGAAATTCTGACTCAGTAGGTCTAGAGTTGGGCCCAGCAGTCTCTGATTTTACGTAGAACTTTGTCACCCTCAGTCAAAGGCCTGCTGAGGGCCCTTCACGTTCTGAATTGTATCAATACGTTCTTCAGTGTTTTTTTCACCGTGGCTTGATCTTTCAAATTATGTTTACTTTGATAAGCACTCTGAGGGGCCTGGATAAGATGGTGAAGGTGGACATGAGGACAACAGTTAAAATATGCTTAAGGAAGAGGGGAAGTCTCTCTGGAGTAAACGTCTTCCCTGCCTGGTTCCCCAAGTACGTGGTGTCCACGTAGCTAACTGAGCGCTGGCACCATCTCGGGTCTGGAGTTGGCCCTGTCCCACGGTAATTACAACTGTGTCCCTTACAACCTGCCTCAGAAAGTTCTCTCCCTCGCTTTGTCAGGAGCGTGTGAGAAAGTCCCTGTGATGAGGAGGAGCCGATGGGAGGATGGAGGCCGGTTCTGCCAGGAGAAGAGCTGTGAGCAAAACAACCCGCAGTCGGAGCGACTGGACTCTCCAGGAACAGCTGGACAGAGGGGCCCGTGTGCCCGTCACGCGAAAGCAGAAGATGGATGTCATCCCAGGAGCTCGGCAATGATTGATGACGACAATTACTTTTGCTTGCTTTCTTTCCTTGGTTCATCTGTTTTTCTCTCGTTCACCCACATCTGACTTTGTCATTTGTCCCAGGCTATCTCAGGCTATGACAGTCACGGCTTTCCAGAGAGCATTCCTCAGTCACCTCCCGGCCCTCCTTACCCTGACCAGATAGAAACTCACAGGGCTGGTCGTGTCCTGTACTTTTCTATCGTGCGTGCCTGGGAGACGAGCCCTTTTTGAGGATGAAGAGAAAAAGATTCTTACATGAGCTGGCATAGGCATTTATTCGGGGTTTGAAGCAACTACTCAGGCCTTGAAAAAGCAAATCTAAAAAGCCCCAGGCCTTGTACTTTGGTGGCCCTTTATCAGCCCAGGTGTGGCTGCTTCTTTCGGGCTCACAGCGCCATCTCTTGGCCTCCAGTGTACAATGCTCTTGAGTCCAGAAGGGCGAAGGGATGCCAGCCTGCAGTGCGGTGTCTCCAGCCGGTGCAGGAGCTGTTCCCTCCTATAAGAAACACCCTGAAAGCAAGCCTTTCATTAAGCCATCCTGACAACAACAGGAGCCCCCACAGCTGCTGAGGTTGGGGTTCTTTCCTCCTTACAGCACCTGTACCTACGAATCTCAGAAAGTCAAGGGTTCCAAAGAATCACTTAAAAAGAGTCTGTTCAGTCCCTGCACACACAGATTACTTTGAAGCACCTCTTGGCCATTTGGGCATAAGCTGTAAATACCAATAAACCCCAAACACAACAATTGGTCTCTAGCAGGGAATTTTAAATCTAGTCCAACAAACTCTGTTGAAGGTGTTTGCTGTGGGACTCCAGAGACCAATGGAACAGAGACCCTGGGGACCATGACAAAGCAGACAGCTGGAGAGTAAGAAAATGGGTAATGTCACCCCGAGAAAACAATTCCCGTTTTTCTACAGTGTATTTTTTTTTTGTTCATTGTTTCCTTTGATGCTTATTCAGGAATAAATAATGCTCTGAAGAAAATAGGTACAAAGCAGCCAGGCCAAAAAACAACTATTTCATTTTATAAACAGCAAAATAAAAGTTAGTTTGAGCTGTTTGGGGGTCCGGTGTTTTATTTGTCCAAAGCAACCAATAATACATGTTTGTGGCTAAATAAATGAGCACAGTTCTTCTATCACACACACACACACACACACACACACACACACACACACACACACACAGAGGCTTTTAGAATTAGAAAGGGGTTGAGAATCCCGGTAATCGGATGTAGGGAGTATAGGAAAGCTGTGGTCTTGTTTCTCCTGAAGCTTTCTTTCTGCAAGGTAAAGATCCTGGCTTTGGAGAGGAGAGCCCTCAGCCACACCGAGGTGCCTGCCTCTCCTTCCATGGATGGCTTCCCTTACGGGGTTCTTGCTGGAAGCACAGACCCTGGAGCAGGCAGATGCTCTGCGACCTTGGACAGGCTGCTTAGGTTCTGTCTCTCGTGTCCTCACCTGCACAATGGAGATGCTACCCATAGGCTTGCTCAGAGACTAACTGATAAAGGGAAAATGCTTAGGACATCTCAGGGTACGTGAGCACTAGATAAAATTGCAGCTGTCACTACAATTATTCGAAAATCAGAGATTGTATTTCTTGTCATGGTGGCCAAATATATTTCATATGAGAACTCAAACTTGACCTTTCACAATAATTTAAAAGTGAAGTTTATTTATATTGTTATCCATGTATCTATTTTTCCACATAGAAGCTCATGCCTCCATCTGGATACTTCATTATTATTTTTTTAATAGTGCGTTGAGCCCTTCGTGTAGGTACTGTATTTGCAAAACAGACATGAAAGACACAAGCTCTATTGCTAAGCAAAGATGATATAATGGGGGCTGGAAAAGGGAACAATTACAACAAAGACAATGGCCAACCTGCTATGATGTGTCCAGAGTAGAAGGGTCTCTAACTGAGGCTGAGCCTGAAGGTCAAAGACAGCCAGGGAAGGCTCTCTGGGTAAGATGGTGCCTGGTGGAATCTTGGCGGAAGAAGGTTTGACCAGAGGGAGATAGAAAGAGGAAGGAGGTAGACAGACTCGGGCCCAGGCACCTGGGTGAGGGAAGGACTGTCCTCTGACCCCCCAGGACTGTTCGCTTCTCAGTGAGGAGCCCGGGTATCCCCAGGGCTAATTTCAGGAGGAAATATAGGACATCCTCTGAACCAGCCATTTCACTCATTAATAAGCAACACAAAACACACTTGCTTGGCAAGGTCAGAGTTGAGATGCATTGGCTGTCCCTGCCTTCCACTCCGAAAGGCTAGCTTTGTCTCTGGGCTCTGTGTGAGACTTCCGGAGGGCCGCTGAGCATTTGGGGGGCATTAACAGGGGTTGGGACTCGGCTGGTCCCAGGAACCCCGTGGGGAAGAACTTTAACGCTGCTCACAACCGGAGCTCATTAGGAGTCTATCTAAAGTTCTCAGAGCCTGATGACAGTCAGGCTATGGGGAAGG
>PVIA01017643.1:0-15126 GCA_004024845.1 Tonatia bakeri
TTTCTGACAAATGATTGGAAAAAAAATTTCCATTCTCTCACAGTCCTCACGAGTTGAGGGCTAGGGATTTGTGGGGAGTGTGGGAACAATTTGCTTATTATCCACCCATCCTTGAGATATTGAGACCTGAGCTTCCATTGGAATTAACTTATACTCAACTGGCAATAAGTTGTTCTTCAACAGTACAGCATTCAAAGGGTTACTGGTCTTTGCACTTAAAAATCAAAGAAAAAAAACAGAGTACCATAAAAGGGCCAAACTTCACACTAGATACACTGACAAACAGACCATAACATCTTACTCTAAAAGATCCATGAACAGAAACATGCTTTTAAAAAATTCTAAATTTATAACTCAATTAAAAACTTATTTCAATTCAATTGTTAGATCAAACCTACTTAAAAGTCAAACTTCTCACATCACCCATCTAAGTGCTATATGTTTCATCATACATTTTGAAATAGTGAAAGTGCACTTAAAATACGGATGTATGAATGTTACGATTTTGCATTTTTAAGGGTGGTGAGAAGGCATAGGTTTTATCAATAGTGTGCTATAGAGGGGCCCTTTGTAACTTTATTAGTGTTTTATTAATGTTTGTTATTTGGTTTTGTTAGAAATATGCTTTGAAAAATCTAATTATAAACACACACACACATACATATATGCTGTGCAATTCTAGGGAAAACTGTGGCCAGTTAAATTTATCTTTCCATAGAACTGAAAAAACAAATGTTTTTCTTTTGCTGCCCAAACACACTTTAGATCTTTGATGGGCAGCATCCCATCCACCCTTGCTTTTTGCCTTTCTTGACCATTGTGATGTGGGTGCAATCCTTTACCAGTCTCATGGTGAATAGATTCTTGCTTTTTTCTCCCTTTTTCCTACTTCTTTTTCCTGTCTGAATACATTTCATAGATGACCGTCTTCCAAAATAACAACATCAATTAATTTTTTAACTTAAAAAAAAATTGTACTTAGCCCTGAGTCTGCCCTCTCCATTGATGTGTATAGTGTGTAAGAGGCTGTGCAGGGACTGATAAGCCCAGTTTGTGAAGTCTCTTCAGTAGGAGGCAAGATGCTCACTGCTTCCAAAACTTGCTGTTTATTCAGCCAGCCCTGGTCCTAGGTGGGTTAAGAATTGACCCACCCATCTCAGAGGGCTTTGAAACCCAGCCAGGAGACAGCTATGCCTGTTATTGGAAGTTGTTCTTTGTTGTTTGTTTTTTAATAGACAATAGTTTTCCCTTGAAGGTTTCCTCAGTATACTATTATGGTTTTTCACCACACTCCTTTCCTGTTTTGCAGAATCTGATGATCTCCGTGGGGACCCTGAACTCAGCCTTCAAAGTGCTTCTGCCCCCCAGGATGCTCATAATTCAATAGTAGATGTTGGTGGCCTTGAAAGCATCACCCAGTGTCCCCAGCAGCTTCCTCAGATTATGGCTGCAGGTAAATGTCATTGGCCAGCCCAAGACATAAGGCATTTTGAATTCTTAGTGTAAATGCTTGCCCAGCCATGAAAATATTCATTGAACCCAGAGCCTGGGATCCTTAAAGAAATCAGGCTGTGGAACAAGTGAATATCAAAGAACATTAAGCCAAAATTGACATATTTTGCAGTATGTATGGGTTTTTTTAGCTCTGTGCTATTTGTTTTTAATATCATTTATTTGTTTATTTTGTTTTGATGAAAGTCTATGCTTATAAGAAATATTTTGGAAAAGTCACTTTAGGCAGACTCCTGCATTTCCTTAATGCAGTGCTATAAAAGGTTTGTAAAGGAGGAAATCTGTTCCAGGGTAACACAAATTCACTCAGGACCAGTTTCATGACTTGACAACTATTCTAGAGATTCTATTAGTTGAAGGTATGCCTGCCCCAGTGTTGTACTCAGAATCAGATGAATGTATTTATTCTCTGTCTATCAAGCCAATTGACTTGTTTTACCAAGAGAGTATTCCTGCTTTTCCTCTCAACCTTGGAACTTAACTAATGTTGTTTCACTAGGAGAAGGAAATGATTCTTCAATTTTTTCCAGACGTACTTCCTTAATGGCATTCTGTGTATAATATAAACTATATGTCATTAAGTTTCCTCCCAGAATGTATTCGGAAACCCTTTATGTCTGAAGAAAACATTGCTGTATGGTATTTGCTTTATTTTTTCATGGCTTGGGGATACGGTAAATGAAACCTCACATCTCTAGAAACGTGATTCCCTTAAAACACACACTCCAGGTTGTTGACGCTAAGCCATTGTTTGTGTTTCCCTGCAGCCGCCGATGGTTTGGGGAGCATAGCAATAGACACAACCCAGCTCAGCATGTCCGTGACAGATCCCACAGCCTGGGCCACCGCCATGAATAATTTGGGCATGGTTCCTGTGGGGTTGCCTGGACAGCAGCTCGTGTCTGGTAAGCCCTCTCCTGGGTTTGAGGCAGCAGTGCCAAAGGGTGTGGGTGACAGGTGCCCGGTAATCTCCCTGCACGCAGGTGTTGAGCATGGTCTGTGATTTATGATTGGGCATGTTTGGCAGGTTGTGCTTTAGATTCTTTTCCTCATAACCTTGCTCTTCTGCCTAATAGCTCTTCTCAGGAGAGGAAGTCATATGCAGTATCATCAATTTCCTATTTTAAATTGGTAAATAGAGGGCTAATATTGCTTTTCAATGTGCAAAAGTCTTTCACATACCTTATGCCATTGGATTCCACAGTCTTCCCTTTGACATAGATGGGTACTGATTGTTGTTGCTCTTGTTAGTATTCTCATGTTAAAACAAGGAAGCAGAGGACCAGAGTTCAGGTTACTTTTCCAGCACTGAGGTGGCAGAGCTAGAAATATCTCTCAGCTGACACTAAATTCCACATTTTCTTTTCACCACACTTTGGAATCATAACACAGTGCATTCAATAGGTAAAATGTTTAGAAATGTTACAAAGTAGAAGGTCATGATTGAATTTAATACATGTTTATTGAGATTTTCTATGTGCCCTCTAACAAGAGCTTTGGAGAATAAATGTATATACATAAATAGGTGTCCTTGAGGAGCATGTCTACCGAAATTGAAAAACACAGCAACAAAAAAAACAGCATAAAAATAACGTGTAGAATCAGGTGTTAAGTAGTGGTTCAAGATAGGAATGTAGTCATTTCTGGAAAGATCAATTACTGAAGCTCTGAGAAAGATGTTATTAGGAAGATAAGACTAGCTCTGTCTGGAAAAATACATAGGATTTACACTATTCACTTATTCATTCATTCATTCATTCATTTAACACATATTTATGGAGACACTGTCCGGGTGCAGGGACTCCAGCAGTAAACAAAACAGGCCCTTCCACACTGTGCAGTGCAGAGATGACAGTCAGTTGTAACTAAGTTCCATACCCACAGTATTTTGTGCTGAGTTAACCAACCATTTAGTTTTGTTTTTTTTTTTGTCAATAATGTCTATAGATGTAAAAGCTTAAACCAGCTATAGTAAATTATATATAATTTGTATGCATGTGCAGACATATATGCACATGCATGTATACACACATATAAGCATATATTATACATATACATATATATACATATATGCACACTGTTTAAATATGACAAGAAAGAAAGAACATGAGAGAAGATGGGAGACAGGGAAAGTGGGACACAGAAAAAGGAAAGTCAAAGATTGAATTATAAAACATCATACTTAAGATATTTGTAGCCCTGGCTGGCATAGCTCATTGGATTGGGTATGAGCTGTGAACCAAAGCATCACAAGTTCGATTCCCAGTCAGGGCACATGTCTGGGTTGAGGGCCAGGTCCCCAGTGGGGGCCACATGGGAGACAACCACACATTGATGTTTCTCTCTCTCTCTTTCTCCCTCCCTTCTCCTCTCTGGAAATAAATAAATAAAATCTTAAAAAAAAAAAAGATGTTTATAAAACTCTCCACAATGTTATGAGAGTCATGCAGTTGAAGATTAGCCTGCTGTGGGACGTGTGTGTGTGCACATGAATGACATTTGCTGTGGTTGAACATGTGTTCACCCAGGTCCCTTTTTCCTAAAGCTAATCTAGACACTTACTTCTCATAACTTGAAAATAAAGATTTGTATTTGTCTACCCACATTTTCCTACATTTTCTACCCACATAATTGAAATATTCATATAGCAGAAATTATAGCAGAGACTTTTGTCTTCACCTCCCACTTTTCTCAGAAAATATGTGACTTCCAGAGTAAGCCACACCTCAATAATTCATTGTTTTTTTTATTATTTTGAGTCTTCTGACCTTTTAACCATGACCGATTTATGATTTTCTCAGCAACTTACCATGTAAAAAATTGCAGCCCTACTTGTTATAGAAGATTCACCATATCGGCCCTGAATTATGTTCTCTATCGCTTGTTTAGCCAAACTGCTTAAACTGTGTTTGAGCCCTTCAGGGTCTTCCTGGGAGTCCCTTCTTCATTTCCCAACTCTGCCAACCGAACTGCACCGTGCTTTGTTCTCAGCGCTGCCAGCGGCAGGGTGTGCACTATCTCAGGCGTGATCCCGTTTTATTTGATTAGTGTTCATGTATTTTCTTACATTCTTTTTTCTGTGCAAATGTTCTAATCATATTAGATGTAAGATTTTCTATGTGCATTTTAATACCTTATTTTAAATTATTTTAACTGCATTGAATAATCTTTCCTAGTTTATTTAATTAGTCTAATTTTATATTTAGGCTGTTTTCATTTTTTCCCTCTTACTAGCCAAGTTACTTTGGAGAACTTAATCTCTTCAAGCATATAAAAGCATTTCACCTTTTCTGTAACATTATGATTGTATCTCTTTCATGGGGCTACTGTGAGATTTAAATACATAAACACATAAAATACAACTATTTGTTTCTTTACAGCATAGTCAGAAAGTCACAGAATGTTGCTTCTCATTCATTGCCCATGCTGTCCACCTCTGGAATTCTTCAGTGTGACTGTAGAATATTAGTGGCAGTCTTTAATGTATCAGAAGGGATTTAAAGATTATTTAGTGCAACCTTCCTTCCAAGAAATCTCCTCTAAAACTTCTCTGACAGGATTATGGAGAAGCTGGATTTTATGAGCACTTGGCTTTCTCCCAAAGTTTCTCATATTTCTAAATGACAAGGTACTCTTCCTATATTAAAGTAACACTAAATCCCTTCCCTTACTATCTTTTTTGTTTATTAAATTACTAGCAAAGCAAGGCATACATTTTTCATATTCTCTGATTTTATCAAAAAATTTTCCAGGAAATCAGATCACTTATTATACGTATTTCTGAGATATAATTGCCAGCTTCCACAATTACACGTCTTCCATTTTCCTCCCACTTCACTATTCAGGTGTTCCCCACCCCAATTCCATTACCGTTTTTAGGAACTTCCCTTTTACTTTCCGAAATGCTAATTGAAATCATTAAATTGAATATGTTTATTTTACCCAAAATGTATCATTATACTGTTATATTCTAGCCCTAAATCCCATACTCCAAAGTCTTGGTTTATCCATGAGATAATATTTACCTCTTTTATTATTGTTTCATATTATTTTATTTCCCATACTTTTAATTGTGTAGAATTTTTTATATTTTTATTGATTTGTTCTTATAATCTATACCTTGTGCATTGGCATTGTCAACTGATGGTTGCTGGTGTTGGCGTCAATTCAACTCTAACAGCAATCCCCAACTAGAGGCGCAGTGAAGAAGGAAACTTTATTCAGTGCAAACAGTTCAAATGTGATACAGCACAGCTGTGAAAACAGCATGGCTGTTAGGAGGCTGTGGGGCCAGGCCCCTTGCCAACTTGACCGCTCTGTTCTGCCCTGCTATTGTGTTCTACTCTGCTCAAGTCGGCTCTGCCCTATGCTGGTCTGCTCTGCTCTGCTGAAACGTCTTTGGTATTTCATCTCCAGAGTTTCAGCTCCAGAGAGGGAATCACAGTTTTTAGTCTTTGATGGGAAGGGAAAGTGCACTCCCAGAGCCAGCAAAAAGCTGACTTGTATAGACAAAAGTCCCTGCCCTGGTCCCTGATTGTTTCATCCTCATGTAAATGAGGATTCCAAATACCCTTGCAGTTTGATTGGTACAAAAGGCACTGTCCTGATTTGTCAAAATGGAACTGCTCTGATTGGTCAGTGTAGAAGCAAATGGAGATATAATTGTGCAGCTCTGATTAGATGGGGAACACCTAAGTCCTATTGATTGAAATACAATTCCAGGAACTCCTTTAAAAGGGCCAGTTCAGATGGCAGAAACACAGTACAGGCAGGTAGTTCAGTGCAGGCTTTTCACTGAAGTGCATTTTGCATGAGGGGCACATGTGTAGAAATGGCTAGTAAGTTCTGTTTTTAAATTTGAGCCCAGTTAGTCACCTAGAGCTCTTTTTAGTAGGTATCTTCTTCCTCGGGGTCCAGAGTATAGATCCAGGTTTTCTAAAATGGTCTGTTGGACCATCAGTGTCCCACAGTTGTTGTTTGATAAGGCAGATGTCACATAAGTATTTACGTGGCCTAACAACTGTGGTAAACTGTGTTTAACTCAAGCAATTTGCTTTCTTTGTGAGTTTCCTCAGAGCCTTTACTATACTAATGTGCTAAGTATAGTTTCAAAGAGTCAGATCTAGCATATAAGATTCCCTCAACTTAACCTTTAAAAAAACTCTGTTAGCATCTCATGAAACAATAGAATATAGCCATCTAAACCAAATTTTTCCACCAACTGTGGGGATCCTTTTCCACTACTATCCATCTTTCTCTGCCATATTTGATATCTTCCCTATGATTTAGCTTACAATTTTGTTCGTTTATGTTTTCACTGAACAGTGTCACTCCTTAATCTCAAGTTTCAAAATAATTCTCTTGCAGTCAGGCGTTGCCTGAAGCATGCCCAGTTTTCTGTGATCTATATTGTCACTTTCCAGGAGCCCCCACTTGTGGTGTCATAAGCTGAGATCCAGAATATTAAATCCTGAACTCTGGTACCATCTGTGTGACCAGCTGCTCCCTTCTTATATGCCCTGGCTTCTTATCCAAAGTTATAATGATCAACTGGAAAAGTTGAAATGCAACAGCTGGGTCCCTGGTTTTCAGTTTCTTGTCCAGGCCTGCATCACGGCTGAGAATACTTTCTGGATATATACCCTGGCTGTGAGAGTATACCTTGCTCATCTCTAAACTTTGAAATTACTTTACCTAATGTCAGCAACCCCCTCTTAGTTGTTATTAAATTTAAGTTGATGTATATCTTTTACCCCCAAGTTTCTTAGCATGCCATTTGTTGTATTGCAAATACATGTTCTGAAAAAGCACACCTCCCTATCAGCTATGACAGTGCTATGTACAAGACAGAGCCACATGCTTTATCAGGGACTAACATAGAGCCAACACAAGAATGTCTTTACTCTTACAAGTATTGTGTGTGTGAACACTCTGAATTGTTCCTGGGCTCATTCCTTGCTGTTTCTTCTTCAGAAGGTCTGGATTTACATCGCCACCTCTGTTCCCTGCAACTTCGAGAAGAGCTTATCTTTGTAACTCATGGGGAGACTAAAAGGGGTTACAGTCCCCTCTCCACACTCTTCCTTCTGCTCTCCTATTCACTAATGCTTCCACCCATTTTAATTCCTCTCTGCTTCCTTGAATATTTTTTCTAATCCTCCCAGGAACACCTTTATCCTCTTTAATATGCCCAGATTTGAAGAGGCATTTGTTAAATTCCTTCGTCTCCTGAAGCATCACTCTTTTAACTGGGATTTATTGAGCCAGACGTAGTGTTTAATACTGGAAATATAATTCATACATCTTACTGTCATGTTTTAGAAACTAGTAGGAGACACAGAGAAGAGTAAATAAGCAAATACAAATCAACGTGATAAGTGGTCTGCTACTAACAGATAAAGGGTGCTATAGGATGTCACTGAAGAGTGTTAAGCAGAGGAGTGGAATGATAAGAGTTGTATTTTTTACAAAGCACTTTTGTAAGTCCTACAGATAACTAATGTGAGTGTGGAAAGGTTGGTGGCAAGGCAATTGGATGCAGGGGGGGCTGTAACAGTTACTCAGATAAGAGATAATAATGGCAGTAATGGCAATAATGATCATAGCAATGGAGATAGAGAGAAGTGAAGGAACCCAGGAGACATTTAATTATAGAAACAGAATGAATTAATGACTGAGCCCACATAGTATGTAAGGAGAATGGAGAGCCAACAGTGACTCCTGGGTTTCTCACTTTGGCAATTGTGTAAATCTGATGCGGGGGTGGGGAGGGAGGCTCATTTATTGAGATGGGGAAGGCTGGGAGAAAAGAAGGGTGGAGAGAAATGGTGAGTTTCTTATTAGATGTGTTGATTTGAATAACCATTTGAAAGGAAACATGTAGTAGGCAGTCACATGTAAGATTCTAGAGCCCACAAAGGAAGAATGGATAGAGGTGTAGCTTTGGCAGCCTCAGCACATGGGTAGTCACTGAAGATCTTTGTACCTTTCTCTCCTGGCCACACCGTTGCTGTGAAATTAGAAATAGACCCCTAGCTGTCACTCAGGTGTCAGCCTAACCTCCAGTTGTGTCTCCACATATTTTTTTCTCTACTTCCTCTCTTTGTCCACTAGATTGCTGTCTATTACTGAGCTCAAAGGTCTGATTTAAGAAAAAAAGTCCTAGATAAAACAAATGTAGTCTAGGATTCTATACCTGAACCCATCTCTTCAGCTTACAGAGACACTCAGATGGACTGTCTGTTGACATACCATTCCACATATTTGTTTTTAAAATGAAAATAATACTCAAACCAGCAAATTTCCTTTCTTTAGTGCTCTCAGATATTAATGGTGGCATACTCCAACAGGGGAGTGATTAAGGGGATGCAGATAGCCTGATTTATAGTTGTTGTGCTCTCTGTAAGATAATGCTTAGAGGCCTCTTTTGTTTTTATTTTCCATCTGTTGAAAGATTTCTCATGATCAAGTGTCAGAAAACAAATAGGGTCTTGACTTATGTTTCACAGTTTATGTATCTGATTTCCTATATTCTTGACAGTTCCATGACACTTTACAAGGTTATTCGCCCTTTTATCCCCAGGACATTAGGACAAGTTCATTGGGTATATTCATTCATTCACCACAATATTACTGGAGGTTCAAAATGTAAAGTGTATTTTACAAGGCACTAGAGATTTACAAGGTAATAGGAATTTACACAACAGACAGGTGATACTCCTGTGGAGAATACATATTTCTAAAGAAGCAGATGTTATTCAAATAACTATGCAAATGATTATTTAATTACAATTGTGGAGTATTACGAAAGAGGGGTGAGGAAGCCTAACTTAGCTTGGAGGTTTTGGAGGGGGCTCAGAAAAGGCTCTGATGAAGAGGCAATATTTAGGCTGAGACTTAAAGGATAAATTACAGCTTTCCAGGTAGCAGGAGGGAAGAGCAGGAAGAAAAGGGGGATTTGAATTTGGAAAGTAATTCTAAAAGCAGAAAATGTCCTGTGCAAAGGCCTGAAGTGATAGCAGCCTGGCACCTTTGAGGAAGTGAAAAGCGGTAATATGTGGGCAAAAGGTCTTGGCTGGGTAGGGTTAGTAGAGTGACTGGGGCCAGATCTTTCCTGCCAAAGTAAGGACAGATTTTCTTTGGTGTGCAAACTACGGACAGATTTGAAGCAGAGAAGTAACCTCTGAGTCATGTTTTTTAAAAGTTACTTGAGTTGTTTAATAGGGGCTGGACTGAGAATGGCAAGGGGACATAAGTGTCCCTTATGAAGCCCAGAAAGAGGTTATGGATTAGATGGCCTAGATATATCCACATGGGACTGAAATGTGGAGCACCTAATATGTGTCAGGCATTGGCAAAGTTTCTAGGAGTACAAATGTCCTCCTGAGTTTTCATTCTAGTGCTATGTTTATGATATGTGTGTCTATGATATTTCTAGAGATACGAGAATTTGGAGAAAATTGTTTCCAAAAAATATTTGATTCTGCCTCTACTATGTACCACATAAGGTACTTTGACATTTCTTAAAACAAATCAAGGCTCCTCAGGTAACCCTTCATAAGTGACAACAGCCTGTATCCTTGTTGGCTAGAAATGTTACAAACTGAAAGTCCTTTTCAAATGCTTACATAACATAACATAGTAATTTGAAATAGTTATTTTTCTTCCATGGAATATAGGATATAAATATAACTTCTCTTGAGTTTGTCTATAAAGAAGGAGATGACACTAATATCAGAGAATTATTGCAACTTTTAGAACTGGCAGTATAAAGTGTGGGGCATATTGTAGGGATCCAAGCACTTTAATTTTCTTTGCCCTTAATGGAGAGCGGTTTAGGAAGGCGTGTGGAAGGGGAGAAGAGGACCTTGGATGACTCCCCATGTTAAGGTATTGAAAAAGGAAGCCTTGGCCCCTGTGCAAAACCAGTCTCTTGTCCTGACTTTCCTGTTCTGGGCACAGTGACAGCCATTCTTCAGCAGCCACATGGAGGCACCCACT
The DNA here is from genome assembly GCA_004024845.1 of Tonatia bakeri. Classification (NCBI taxonomy): domain Eukaryota; kingdom Metazoa; phylum Chordata; class Mammalia; order Chiroptera; family Phyllostomidae; genus Tonatia; species Tonatia bakeri. Next base: position 10,513 of record PVIA01017643.1, read on the forward strand.
ATACGCAGGGCATGCCTATCAGTTGTCGCTGTACAACACCGTTGCTTACGGTATTTTCCACAAGTCGCCCATGTCAACTTTCCCTGGACTGTAGATTTCAGGTCCTGTTTCAGACCTTTGGAAACGTGAGGTCCTGTTAATTACAACTAAAATTTTAAGACCACAGCTTCTTAAAGCTGATTTAAGTGATGTCAGTTACCTCCTTCAGGGGCTGAGCTGGTAGGGAAACAACAACAAAATAGCCTATTTGGCTTGGGAATGGGTAGGGTTGCTTCCCTACTGCTGCGTTTCTATAGCCTTAACTGCAACACAATTTTATAACTGAAAATGATTTTTAAAAGTAGCTGAGCCAAAAAGTACCTAAAAGGTAGCCACAGGTGCAGATTTAAAAATCATATATTAAGTACCTACTATGCTCAAGCATTTTGCATAATCTCATTTAACCAGGTTTTGTCTTGAAAAAGGCTTCTTGGGAATCAAGACACACAAACTTGAATGATAATAAACTGTATTTCCCTTCTCATCAGGAACATTAGCTTGCTATCATAGAAGACACATTTTGACCTTGAAGCTTTACTTCTGAAAGTTTATGCCTATGGGGCAAAGGAATACTTTATCCTTAAGGGAAGGAGAAATACTGTAGTCTTCAAGTTCATAAATCTTTCCCACTACAAGGGCATCTTTAGAGAAATATTCCTCACTTCACTGGATGGGACTCTTGTGACCTCCATCAGTTAATGCTTCCTACTCATTTATTCCATCTCAGCAGGAAAAATAGGCCTCAGCGCCCTAACATGAAGTGACTAAAGTCTCCACAGGGGATCCTTGCACAGAGTGAATCATTGCTGATGAGGTTCTAACCAGAGACATTTTTATGAGGTGTGCAATCACTCAAAATGCTCATTTTGTATTTTCAAAACTTAGTGACCTCTCCTTTGGAAGCCCTCTATTTGAGAACATCTTTTGAATTTGTTCATCCCCAGCTGTGAGAAAGTACTGCCTAGTCATGGGTAGGGAAAAAAAGCAATTTAGAAAAATAATAGAGGAAGACAATGATTTCATCTTTGTCTGAATTTTTATGTCATCTTGCTGGGACTTCGCTGGGACAGGGCCTGGCAGAGTCTCTGCAGGAGCAAGGGGAGGAGCCAAGTGTGTGCAGCAGGTCCTGACTGACTGAAGAAGACTGGGAAGGGCACAAAAGTACAGAAGAAGCCGATCGGTAGCATACAAGGAAGCAGAATGCCAGAGCCCTGGAAGCTGGGTGTTACTCCTCTGCTCTGTCATATGGTAGCTGAGTGACTGTGGGCTAGTCACATAGATTTCAAGGGCCTTGCTATGTCTACCTGCAAGGAGGGAGTCAGGTCCCCTTAAAGCACTGAAATTCTATGATTTAGGACAATTCTAATAATCAAATTGTAAGACATTACTACACACAATGCTAGAGTGACAAGCACCCAGTTAGTGTCTTGAAGAAATAAAGCAAGATAGGAACTTTATACAGAAATAGTATCTGTATAATTAAGATAATGTTTTTGGTTGTGATGGTGTTTTTGTTTGTTTGTGTATTTGTTCTTTAATTGATCCAGAGAGCACCTGCAGAGTTAATCACACATTAGCCATGTGAGTGATGTAGGAGAATTATCATAAGATACTTTAATCTTTCTAGGCTTTGAAAAAACAAGTTGTAAGAGAGGGGAGAACATATCCCTGCCAATTTCAAGGCCTTTGACACAGCAATGGCAGCTGCTGAGTAACCAATAGTTGAAGGCAAATAGAAAACGAGCTGCAACGTGGATGCTAGACATTGGAGGGTCTTAGTTCATGCCATCGTAGGAAGAGTATGGAGTAGGCGTTTTGTTTCAGTTTCTCCTGTCAGTGTAAGAGAACAGGGTACAAACTGTCTAAAATCCAAATAAGTGACCTTGCTTGTTTTTATTTGTAACTGCTTTTCATCATGACTGTATCTGACTTACAAATTTAGAGTTCCTTAAAGAAAATTAGGAGCTTTGTAAAATTTGAGTGAGAAGGAAACAGAAATGTACATTTTCTCACCTACCTCCCTTCACAAAGCTGTTGGCTATTCTCCTGAGCCCATGGTCCATCCACTGGAAAGAGCTGCAGCATCCATGCCACCCTTCCCAGTCCATCCACTGGAAAGAGCTGCAGCATCCATGCCACCCTTCACAGTCTGTGTGCTGGACTCCTCTTTGAATGTGTAAACCAAGTGTTCTGTTTTAAATGGCCTCCTCCTGGGCTGCATGTTTAGAAAAGAAAAGTAAAAAGGTCATGTGTGTTCCAATTGTGTTAATGAGAACCTGAAAACAAGACTTGGGGCAAAAAAATAACTGCAGTATAGATCATTAAGAATTTATTGTAATACAGTATCTATTATATGGAAAAACTGATAGCACCAACTCAGTAGAAATAGTAAGATTTGGGAGTTACAAGGGACTTTAGATCTCAGGTATTTAGTGTTTAATTTTTCAGAGGGATTTCAAACAATTTTTCACTTAAACCTTAGTGATCTGCTCCCTAGTGGCAAATGTGTCTTATACTATTCCCAAGCTTGTGGCAAACATTGGGGACCTAACAGGTCCTTCTTTCCTACTGAAGTCCACAGCAGGTTGCTCAAAGAACATGTAAGTTTCTTCTTGACAGTTACATGTAGTTCCAGCCAAATGCATGTCAAAGGAAACTACTGTTATGTTTAGGCTGAAAATGAATTTTTTCCAGCAGTAATTCAAAAACATACAATGCCTCGTATTCTTATTTTTTCATCTTTGTAATGTATCTTTTCATAGGATTATTTATAATGACTAATTAAAAATACGGGCCTGAGTTTCCCTCAAATTCTTTGTAATTGAACTTAAAATGGTCAAGATAGGAGATCCATCCCACTCTGGCAGCCTCACACTCATTGATTGATTGATTGTTGATTGAGGTCAGAGAAAAGAATACAGAAATGGGATTTATTTAAAATACTTCCTAGTGGGACTTCTGGTCAAGATGGAGGCAAAAGTAGGTACACTTTACCTCCTCTCACAACCGAAAGAAAGACAACAGCAAATTTAAAAACAAAAGCAACCAGAACTGCCAGAAAATCAAACTATACAGAAGTCCAACAACCAAGGAGTTAAAGAAGAAACATTCATCCAGACTGGTAGGAGGGGTGGAGACAGGCGGCTGGGGTGGAGAGGACTTGTTGGCAAGGTAGTGAATGGAGGACTGGGGTGGGCAAGGCTGCAGCTGGCAGGCCAGGTGACAGGGTGGTTGGCAGAGTGGGTGGTCCCACATTTGCATGCAGATAAACCAGGAGGAACAACTGGGAATCGAGTCAGACTACACAACCCAGGGTCCCAGTGTAGGGAAATAAAGCCTCAAAACTTCTGACTGTAAAAATCTGTGGGAGTTGAGGTGGCAGGAGAAACTCACAGCCTCACAGAAGAGTTTGTTAGAGAGACCCACAGGGTCCTAGAATGTACGCAAAACCACCCACTGGGAATGAACACCAGAAGGGCTCAATTTGCTTGTGGGAAGTGACTAAAAGCAGGCCAAAAGCTGAGTAAGCTGCATTGTTCCTTCTCAGTCTCCTCCTTCACATACAGTACCGCAACACAGAGAAATGGATTGCCCTTCCCTAGTGAAGGGGCAACCTAAGGCTCTGCCCCTTACACTGTAACAGGAACACCAAGACTAGGAAATATGGCCCAAATGAAAGAACAGATCAAACCTCCAGAGAAAATACAACTAAGTGACAAAGAGATAGCCCCCCTATCAGATGCACAGTTCAAGACATTGGTAATCAGAATGCTCACAGAAATGGTTGAGTATGGTCAGAAAATAGAGGAAGAAGTAAAGGCTATGAAAAGTGAAATAAAGGAAAATGTACAGGAAACCAACAGTGAAGGGAAGGAAACTAGGGCTCAAATCAATGATATAGACCAGAAAGAAGGAATAAGCATTCTGCCAGAACAGAATGAAGAAACAAGAATTCAGAAAAATGAAGACACACTTAGGAAACTCTGGGACAACTTTAAACATTCCAACATCTGAATCATAGGGGTGCCAGAAGGAGAAGAGGAACAGCAAGAAATTGAAAACTTATTTGAAAACATAATTTGCCAATATGTCAAAGGATATAGACTTCCAGGAAGTCTACGAATCTCAGAGAGTCCCAAAGAAGTTGGACCCAAGGAGGCACACACCAAGGCATACCATAATTACATTACCCAAGATTAAAGAGGAGGAGAAAATCCTAAAAGCAGTAAGAGAAAAGGGATAGTTACCTACAAAGGAGTGCCCATAAGACTATCAGCTGATTTCTCCAAAGAAACCTTGCAGGCAAGAAGGGGCTGAAAAGAAGTATTCCAAGTCATGAAAGGCAAGGACCTACATCCAAGGTTATTCTATCCAACAAAGCTATCATTTAGAATAGAAGGGCAGATAAAGTGCTTCCCAAATAAGGTCAAGTTAAAGGAGTTCATCATCACCAACCCTTATTATATGAAATGTTAAAGGGACTTATCTAAGAAAAAGAAGAAAATAAAAAATATGAACAGTAAAATGACAACAAACTCACAACTATCAACTGAACCTACAAAAACAAAAGCAAAC